>JACJUY010009322.1:13556-33684 GCA_014220935.1 Platorchestia sp. MABIK | reverse complement strand
CCCCTCAGGAGAGACAAAATAACGAGTCCCGACTGAGAACATGTGACGCGTGCGGCTCCTGGTGGTCGAGTAGACCGAGCGTATGATTTTTGTGGTACGGTGAGACTTCATTAGGCGAGCGAGCACTCGAGAGCACAGCTGTAAGGAAACCGAGCGCATTTCTCGTAAAAAATATTCTAGCTTCAACAATCATAGGAACAACCTTATAGTTAACATTCATTGTATACGTCAGTTTTAGATTTTATCAAGCTACCGAATCCTGAGCTATTCCCCGCAGAATCAGCAACACTTGCAGCATGCGTCAGTCGTGGGTCTCGATTGATCGTGCAGTAGGTTTTATCTTTTATTTTTTTACTTCTGTCTCACTTGAAATGAGCAGGTCGGAATGACGTGCAACCGGCCTCTTGCTCCAGTTCGTCTTTGATTAATTTAATTCATCTTTTCATCGTGTTGAAATACGCTCTCTATAGCTAGCGTCGGGCGTTGTGGGCAGACATAATAGTTTGACTCTCATGCAGCAGTGCAACTGACTTGCTCCTCAGTGGATTCAGAGTGAAATAGTAAAAAAATGTTGGTGGTCTAGTAAATATTTGACGCTAAATCTAAAGCACAATTCCGAATTAACCCCAGACTGCCGATGGAAACTATTCTCTAAATAGCCAGAGAATGCTTCCAATAAACATAAAATCGGGGTCTGCTACACAACAAACACTGCCAGCGTTTTCGAACAAAGGTAAGGCTTAAAAAATTATGGAGCTGAAAAATAACACAACTCTCGGGACTGACTAGACAGTATCTTCGGTAGCAAAACACTCGAGTAAAATATGGTACACTCGTGGCGCCTTAAATTGTCATTAAGTGAGTGAACAACGCAAGAAATAGGACGGGTAGCTAGTACTTCTGATAAATATTATGCGTAGCGGTCATGAGTTCAAGAATTGAAGCCAACTCAAGAGAAAGTAAACCAAAGAAAGTAAATTCGCAGAAATAATCACTATTGTAAGTGGATTAAAGTGTAACTAATATCGGCTGTATCTTATTAGCATAGCTCTTGCGACAGTGAAAAATTGGTCATAAATCCACTCTGGTGAAAAATTAATTACGGAAATAGAATGGCTTGAGCTGCGAGAAGCGAGTTAAAAACGCCAAGGGCCTGTATGGTTGAGATGCAACCGCGTGTAAGCATCATCTAACGCTTATATGCAAGGTGGAACCGATAGAATTTACACTCGGCCAATCGAAAACAATCTACTCTAATGGAACGCATCTCATAAATCTTATGAATGAAGAGTATTTTATTCTAACTTTTTGACAGCTTCAAGTGTTGACTTGATCGCACATCAACCACATCTCGAATTAATCCAAGCATATCTAATCCCACGTGTGGAGTGAGAAACACTCTACCCAGTTCAGTGCATCATACCCAAGAAGGTTGAATGCCAACTTCCTTGATCATACCTCAATACATCAGCTCCCTCACTAAGAATGTGATATCAATTCATAGAAGTGTACGCCAGAATTCTACGAAACTAGCATGCCTAACAGCACGTGTGACGGAATAACTCGAGCTCAGTAAGGCGATCTCTGCACCACAGCAGCTCTTGATTACCGCATGGCTTACCGGCGTTGTGATCTCTTGTGTACAGATGAAACCTTTCGATTTGTCTTTTTTAAATGAAATTTAGTGTTTATCAAAAAGATTTGAACTTTCTCAAATAAAATTTGGTTTAATATAAAATTAGATCATAAGTTAGTTGAGCCTACCTAACCACAACATAGGAGTTCCAAAAAGGAGTGCGGCACCATTCAGGACGGAGTTTGTGGAACAGGGATTTCATGCCCAAGGTGCGCTCCTACGCAAATGTCTGAGGATTGATTATAAGTTTCAGCCTCCCTTTCCACAACAAAGATGTTCAAAGAGAGGAAGGATGCAAGCCCCATCTAGTATGGAGTTGAGAGAACGCGAAATCTATATACGCAAGGTGTGTTCCCGCATAGGATGCCCCACGCATAGAATCAGTAAGTTGTGAGGGAAGGTTAGGAAACCTGAGGAAAGTTGAACAAGAAAGTAGTAGGTGCCGAAAAACAAAACAGAAGTGAACCGAAAAAAAAGGTCCGTGACAAAATTAAAGCATGTTCTATTTCAATTAAAGAAAGGCATACCTTATTTTCAGCTTGGAGCATCACATTTTCCTCCTGGGAGCTCTAATTCTCATTGATAGAATAGCTGCATCTCTTTGAGGGGGCTGATTGAAGAATTTTATGCTGAAAAATGCCAGTCCGGCAGCACTACTCGCGAGCACGAGAGGCCCACTCTTGAACCCCTCTTTGCTGCGTCTCCTACTGAAGTTATGAACGCTTGTCATCTCTAGTGAAGAGTAACCCTCGTGACAAATTTACGGCTTTCAATTTAGGAGTGAAGAATATGATACATCACCGCCCGTACGACATTCAAGTTCTTCAAAATTCTGTTAACCCACAACTCGTTTAGTCTTGATGCAAGAGGTACGGCCTTAAGGAGAATGCGTCAGGCTCACCTCTCAATGCGTCAAGAGTTCATCAAAAAAGCCATCAAAGTGGCAGCAGAAAAAATATAGCTCATGACTCACTTTATGGCGTTTAACTTGCAACACGTTTTTCAAAGGAATTCAATGTAAATGAGGAACAATGACTCTCGCCCCTGAGCATTTATTTTGCTTTCTCTACTCACAGGATGGCACAAAATGAGTCTCTGAAATTCATTAATTAAAACGTTCTGTCAGCAAGCGTGAATAAGTAACGTCGAAAACATTAACAACTGAAACAATTCATCGTCCATAAGCAGCGCATCAGTAACATTACTCAGACCTTTGCATTGCATTGGACGAGTTATATTACAACTACTTGTGAGCTAGAATTAGTTAAACAAGTTCTAGCGCAAAGTACGGAATCATCCTCCTAATAAGGTAGGCAATAACATTCAATCTTAACACTTGACCTACCTATTCATTGGATTGATCGAACAATCTTTTAAAATAATAGAAAAAATTCTGTTCATTTTGATGATTGAACATATTTGAATTCTGAAATTGCACATGAAAATTCAAGTTTTTATTGTCACAATTCCATCAAATTCAACCTTCAACTTTCATGATTCCATCACGACCTGGTCAGTTGACAAATATCTTAGCGATACGGAACAAGTGTTGCGACAGACCTGTGTAATTATTTCACTTAAAGATACACTGACCAATAACTTTGTACACCTTCACTCACGGTCATAGTTCGAATATTCTAAAAGCTTTCCCCTGAGAGTAAAGCATTTCAAGAACGACGTCACGTACGTGATCCATCAATTATTGTTGGCCGTATGTTCTAGTGGTTTTTAATGATCAGCGCTTTGTGGAACCTTTGTGGTTTCTAACGGTCACCGCTCAAAACATTTTCCAATTTCGTTTCTTATATGAAAGGAATTTTACTCGTACTTGAAATTAGCACGTTTAGGTGGATTTAGTACAAAAATTTAATTTACAACTTTCTGATTTATCAAAACATATCTTTCACACACGTTAGGATGATTTAAATGTTTTCTCATATCTTTATCAAACGATTATTTTTCACAATTAGTAAAAATTATGAGCTTTGCCAAACATCTAGAAGGAAAACTCACAGTTCCTGTGATCAACTTACTGATGAGGTGTAACAAACTACCCAGCGATCATAATCTCTAGTCTCGGTAACAAGTGCTCATCATTCGAACTGCGGATCCCCGAGTCGGTCTACATTATCCAACTTTTCGTTTATCACAGACACACCGAAACACGAACAAAAACACAAACGTTTCTGAATCGTGTCCACACTACGTTTTCGGCGGAGTGAAGTTGTCCGCGAGCAGCTTCAGCATTCAGTTAGTTTTTATTTTAATCCAATTAAATCTAAACCTACTGACATATTGTGTTATTACTGCAGAAATATTGAAAACGTTTCGTAGTTAATTTCGGTAAGTACAATATCCCTGCAGTCCTACAATATTTACTGTATTCGCAAGGAAAACACATTTAAAATGATAAAATAGGAAAAAAAAGACGTAGAAACCAAGCAATTCACGAGCAAAAACACTACCCACAATGCAAAAACAAGCGAGTGTTCAGCGTTTCTAAGAAAATTTATGTTCGGAGTTTTCCGACAGTTTCGATAACGCGAACACACTGAAATTTAGCAGTTTTTCATCTGTGTTCGTGTTCATGGACTGCAAAAAAATACAAGATTCGGCCAAAAGATTGATAGTGTGGACGGGCCTTAAGGCCCACTCCACATCTGCCAGGGGCTCAGATATGATGCATCTTCGAATCTAAATTGAGTGATCTCAATCCCTTCACTTCCATCCGTTTGGTCTAGATTATATTTTCTCGTATAGTTGCATGGATTTAAGACAATTGTGTAGCATTTATTAACAGTATTATGGATAATTTAATGACGCTCTTATAGTAAAATTTTGAACTAACCTCAAAAGTATCAATTCCTGTTTCCTCTGAAAACGAGGATATACATCTGTATCATTAAGGATTGGCTGCTGGCATGAATGCTGAGACCACGCTCAACATTTCAAATAGCCAATTTGCGTCATTGCTCAAGGAGCTCATGTCATGGAAAGAAATGCGAGTAATTCACACGTAAATGCGGCAGTTGTGGTAGCAGAGACTTTTTTATTAGCCTGATAATTATCATGACTAAAAAATGCAAAGAAAAAAAGTGTATACTTAATGAAAGAAAAATCATTCCCGATGGATTTGATAACGAAAACAGAAAATAAAACTTATGATAGACCGAGGAACATTACGAGATGATACCGCAAAGGTGGGATAAATACTCGGAAACCAGCGAACCAGAAGCATTTGATGACTGCACAACCTAGAATAACCGTAAAATGAGTTTCATATGATGAATATTTGGCTTATTTCAAATCATATTGCACAAAAGACAATTATCTGTTAACAACTAGCTTCATCAACACCGCTTTTAATGCATCATCAAAACAAAGAGTAGTTTCATTCTCCGAACCATAGGTGACTTGTAGCAGTTGGCTCTCGTTATGAATGAGAGATATTCATCTCTGCCAGCGCTCAGTAGTATTGGGAATGCGTCTCCACAGACTTTCAGGCTACCCGTTGAACACTGACTGTTTTCCTTTCTTTACAAACGGTTAATGGTTTTTATTTCTTTTTCTCTGACAGCCACAGCTACGCAAACCCAAGCAGCACACTGATAGGACATGCGACGATGTGACCAGCAGTGCTGCCAACACACCGATGAACGTACCTGACCTTCGGACTATTGCCCTCGCTGTACGCATATTGAATGGTGGGGCTCTGTAAACTTCTGTGACCATGGGTATGAAAATAGTGTGGGAAAAACGAATCAGTCTAAAGCGTAAGGTTTACATAGCCATTGTCGGGAAATGGCAAATTGTCGCGTCATTGCCGAATGGTATTTATCATTTTTACATCAGAAACCTAATGCTCTTATTCGAGTGCGAACCCTTGGCAGCAGTGAAGTCAATTTGTTAATGTATACATCTTTTCATACCTAATGTTAATTTTCTACAATGAAAGCCAAGCTTGACATAAAATTTTATAATTTACGGTCAAATTTGAGCTCTCGCATTTTAAGCGAAAAAATTTACGCACATGAATCAATCCTTAATGCACATATTTTGCATTATCTCAAACATTACCTATACCAAATTCTCATTACACAAGATTGTTCAAGTAGAAGTATACGCATAAAAAGGAACAAATTCGAGAACTAACATTAAGAACTTCCATGTCAATAAAAGACGGGAATGAAAACTTTCATGATTTAGGAAGATATTTACGACCAAAACTTCAAAAACCTTAGAACACCATCNGAAATTTCAGGAGGATAGCGCAGTCGCTTTAAATTGAAGTAAACAAAACCGCATAGCCGTAGCAACCCCCAATATTTCACCAACGTAAACATAGACGTCAGTTCTCAAGCATTTTTTCTTTTAAATGGTACACTATACACCTAGGGTTAAGCCAGTGTTGAATATTTTTACACCGCAGATATTGGGGTTGGTTCTATTTTAACACATTTCATGCAAAGTGACCAGAAGATAGAAGAAGGTGGTGAGCAGCGTGCAGGAGAACACACCAGTTAGGCAGGAAAGCAACACAAATCATATTTATGAAGGTAGAAATGACATCACACAGTTCATGACCCACCGGTGGTCACTTAGGTGATTTTCATAGTGCTGCTGACTCACCTGCAGTTACTAACTCATTTTTTATTACTACTTAATAAAAGCTAAATAAACGCTTGATCCAGTTAATGTTTGCTATTTTCAAAGTTGACAACCACATTTGACTTTAAATTTGAATTAAATATTGAACTTCAGTTTAACCCATCGCAGTTAACGTGTTAAGAAACGCATTTCTGTAAAATTGGTTGGGCTATGGAACGCAAATTTATTGACACGATAATAAATGAAGCATAGAGAAGAATCGAGAGAAAACAGATTTGCATGTTCATAGCCGATATAATTTAAAACAGTTGAGCAAGTTTTGATAGATGGAGTTACAAATTCAGCAGCTCATACAACTGACGACAAAACAAATGTAGTAGGCCGTGAGAAATGTGCACGAACTTAACTTTTGAATCAAGAACTACCACAAAAGTTAGAGATAAGGAACACAAAAGCGATGGAAGCACGATTAAAAACTAAAATAAGCGCAAGGGATTCAAGGCCACATGAAAATATTAGACTAAAGTCGCGGATAGTACGCAACGCAAAACAGAAAGCTAAAAGACGATACACAGAATAGGAAACGAAGGATTTTGTTTACACTCTAACATCAACTACTGACTGCTACCAGGAAATGATGAAAAACATATGAAAACCATCGGACAACACAACATTGATGAGACTGGGGCAGCTACACAGAGTCAGGCCCTGAAATGTGTAGCTGAAACGCATTGCACTGACCTATATTTACACTTCAAGTAGGGTATAGTAGCTCACCGAGAACGATCGAAGGAATATGCATGCTATGCCAAGACCCTGCACTAATTACGTCAGGTGCAATAACCCTGTACTGAGTAGACCAAGCGAGGATGCTAACAACAAAGCGTACTTAGAAGAGGAAGATGGGACAACGAGTAGTCACCATTCAGCGGCTACAACGAGGGAGGTGAGATGATAAGTAGGCTCGAAGCGAGGCGTTGCGAGCACTCGTCTCCCTCGAGGGACACTCGATACCTCCAACGAACAACCGAGCTCCTTCTAACAAGGAAAAGGAAGCGGCGTCAGTTACATTACACCTTCTTATTACTATGCGCGGTTGCCAGTTTCGCGCTTTTTGCCAAAATCTCCGGGATTATTTTAAAATAAAATGTGACCACAAAGACCACTCAGCATTTGGTAACTCTGCAGGATTACTAAATACATAGGTACCAAAATTTGTCAATTAAGCAAGATTACCCCATTTTGAGTTGCCAAAAACTGGTCAGGCAACCCTGCAGAGTTACGAAGGAGAAGAACAATCTTAACAGCCAAGTTTTATGTTAAGAACTTACAGAATTCGAGCAAAAAAACAACATGACAACCCTAACCCGGAGGAGCCAGTACATCCGCTGCTCTCAAATAAGAGGATACGAGTGCACATCAATACAGCTCCCCTGTGAGCAATTGAAGAGATCAGTGGAATGGAGATGCTTATCCAGGTAGTTATGAGCTCAGCGTCTGCGGAGTGGAATGCATCTGAGATAGGGTAAAGAAGACATGCCGGTTTTCGTAGCTTATATGAGTGGATGCGTACGTCGACGAAAGAGAGATTGAGAAACAAAAGCCTGAAAAACAAAGTTTGATTTTAAGTGCTCTCAAAACAAACGCGTCTCCAAGAGAGAAAGAAGGAAGGCATCGTTTAGAATGGAATTGAACAGACCCAAGAGGTGTTCCAAAATTTTGGGCATAGAAACAACTAGATAAAAATTAAATTTATAAGACAAGATAAAAGTTGCAGAAGAAATTGATTAGTGCTGAAAATCCGAAAAAAGAAAGTCCATAAGAAAACAAAAACCCATGATTAATGATTGATTATAAGTTAATTTCACCCTCCCTTACCACAACTAAGATGTTCAAAGAGAGGAAGAATGAAGGCACCATTTAGTATGGAATCAAGGAAACGAGGAATCTATACACAAAGTGTGTTCCTGCACAGGACCCCGTGCGCATAGGAACAGTTAGTTGAGAAAGCAGATAAAGAAACAATAAAAGTTGAAAAAGAAAGTCAAAGGTGCTAAAAAACAGGACAGCAGTGAACCGAAAAAGATGGTCCTTAACAAAAAATAAATTCCTTTCAACAAAAAAAGGCCACCCAACTCTCAACTCAGGACCTCACACTTCTCCCATGGGGAGCACTAATTCCCATAGATACAATAGTTTACTCCCTTGTTCTCATTACATTACGAGCAGAAAAACATCGGCAGTCAAGGTGCAATGTGCACCATTTGCATCAATATCGCGCGCAGAATAAAACGCTGCAGTTTAGGTGTTAAGCGCCTCTCAGTAACCTCCGCACAGCCATTCGATCCGATGCCGTGTCTATGTATACATTATATGTATTCATGTGATATATTTGTGTGTACACATGTCTGGGCCATGACTCTAAATGTATTATTATACGAAATTTTAACACAAGCGCAGATGTCATCTGATACACGGCAAACAGTCGTAAGTTCCCTTATTCTGAATACTGACTGCAGAATCAGGCAACGCACTCCTCTCTCAATCCTTTATTAAAGAGCATCGATATCTGAACCGATGAAATATGAATGGTATGTTTTCAAGCTCTGGTCGAATGCTTTTGTTAATAAATGTTTCATACGGATGTGGTAGACGATGCACTGCACAAGAAATGCAGCAGGTTGGCGTATTGTTCACAGTAAGTAATTACACTACAGTAGCTTCAACACGTTGACCGTGATGGGTTTAACTGAAGTTTAGCATTCAACTCAAATTCAAAGTCGAAAGTTGTTAGAAATTCTATAGATACCAAACATCAACTGGGTCAATTAAATACCACCAATTTTGGGAGATTGTTAAAACTTTTTCAAACCACCAATCGATGGGTCGTTTCGTAGCAAGGAATACTTAAGCACGACCCATGCAGCGTTGGGTCGTATCGCAGTCAACGTGTTAAGATCGCTAAGCAAGAAACATTTCTGCAACACACGACGCAAGTTCAGCTCTGGATGGACTAGAATTTGCAATATTTAGCTACAGTTTGTCAAATGCAACTCACTGGCGTGTTGGTGGCGACCAAAAACAATCCGCCGCTGCCTGAATAGTTTTTATCCTGATTAGTTACTGATAACTCTGTGCAAAATATGAACATTATCTACGCTTCTTTCACTGACTTCCTTTGTAAACCAATGCAGGAGCTTCGTATGCTTCACAGTAATTAGAGAGCATGCCTGCAGCACTGTACTTTTGGACTGTTTTGATCAATTTTATCAGAGACAATGAATCTCTTGAATGAATGAATTTTATAAGGGATAATTCATCTGAGATAAAACTGTTCAATTTTTTCACCAGCAAATTGAATTAATTTCGGCGGTACACGAGAAGCCTAACATTCTGAGCAGAAATTACAATTTCAATGTAATAATTGTGCAGTTGCATTTACTGAGAATGAGCGAAGGGTCGTGCAAGGTATACTTTCTCAGTTACATGATTTTCTTATCCCAGATATTTCAAGAAAACAAAGTTTCTTAAACTTGACGGGCGCAAAATAAAAAGCGCACATATCAGGCACAGCCGAAAGTCCAGTCAAATCAACTCTCGTGATGAAGTAGCCGATCAGCACAAGTTCGTTCTACGGAGAACCAATTTGAGACTCGGAGCTACGGGCAGTGTTATCCTCAACTGTAGAAGGTAGGTCGACCCGGCCGGATAGGAAAACCCGCCGTGATAACATGCATCCTACAGACCGCCGTTCATCCGCTGCAATTGATAGTCAGTCCCCTTACGACCAGACCTGCTCAGGTCGTACGCACTGCTCGGCATTGCCACGTCAGGGAATACCATGCACGGCTCAGGTTCACTGCGATATCCATACTCTTAACTGTTTCTACTACACGTGCCATGGACCTGGGAATTTGAAGGCTCTTTCGCCGTCATTTGGGAGAAGAGTGCGTTGGTACATTAGTCGTTCCAAAACTTTTTGTTAGTACTAAAGCTTTGATACAGACAACAGGTTACCGCATCTTAATAACTGCAGTCTTCCCTCTAAATTAGTAAATGCCCCGACGTGTAGGTTTAATTAAATTGAAAATTCCTGTTGTACGTAGGCCACTCAAAAAGTTGACAGCAACTCCTGGAACGCCTTTAAAGAAAGTACAATGGCTTTCCTTCGATCGAGTCCTAATGCCGAAAACTTTTCTATTGCTCATCCAGTTTTCATCCTCAGATTAGATGTTAGTTTAAGCCTCCCTAACCGCTAAAAAAGAAAGCGTTCCGAAGGGAGGAAGGTATTATTTAGTGTAGATATAAGGGTACGAGGAATCTATGCAAAAGAGGCATAGAAACAGAAAGTTGATAAAAAAGTTCATTAAAAAATATTAAAGTTGAAAAAGAATATAGTTGCTGAAAAACACTACAGCAGTGAACCGAAAAAAGGTGGTCCTCAACATAACAGAGAAACTTGTTTGAACAAAAAGAAGGCCTACCTAACTCTCAGCTCAAGCACTCACACATTTCCCCTCTGGGAGTGCTAATTCACACAGATACAATAGCTGGATCCCACTGAGCGGTGTTGATACACATACATCAAATACATCAATATCAGGAGACTACCAAATTCTGGCAGAGTTCTTGCATTCTTGGGGAAGCCACACGCCCATCAGAAGCATAAACAAGCAGCCGCAGATTTAGCCCTCATGAGAACCACTCGTGCACCAGTTTTCCAAGCTCTCCCAACAGCCACTTGGCCCTAAATATCCCCATAAAAACAGCTTGAGAACTTACGTCCTATAATTTCGTATAATTTGAAACTCCCTCATAATTTGAGGTGCGTCGCCTATCTAACGACGTGATGGAAAGCCTTGGAAGCGATCGTCTATCATCCCCAGTCTCTTAATTCTCCTGCTCTCATTTTCTCGAGAGCTCATCTTTCACTGAAAAATACGAGCGTAGGCAATAGGATGATTACTTGAATAGCTAAAGGAGAGAAATTTCTCAACCACAATCAGTTTTTTAAAACATTTTCGTTAAGAGGAATAATTTAAAATGCGCCGACCCGCTTTCTGCGGAACGCACTCGCGGCGCTCCTATAGTAAGCCTTATGAAACCGTTTGTTCATGGATAGAATTAGTTTGGTTGGCGAAGGAATTTTAAAGGAAAACATTCAACAAAACACGCCACATGAGCAGAAAGGTAGATGCGAGGAACCGCCATCAAAGATAGTTGAATATTTGAAGATTAGTTCAGATTAGATGTTAGTTTAAGCCTCACTAACAGAAAAAAAGGCGTTCCAAAGAGAGGAAGGAGGAAGGCACCATTTAGTATGAAGTTAGAGGAACGCAAAATCTATGCACAAGGTACATAGAAACAGTAAGTTGAGAAAGAAATGAACCGAAAAAAGATGGTCCGTAACAAAACAAACAACCCTTTCTATTCTAACAAAAGAAAGGCCTATTTAACTGTTAGCTCGAGATCTCACATATTCCCCCTAGGAGCCGTTGACTATTTGAAATGTAATGATTTCCAACACCCTGGATTTCTTTTGAGTAATTACACACGTGAGACAGTGGAAAGGTCGTTCAATGCATTTCATTGGTAGCACCCGAAAATTGTTGCTGCTCTCATATGAAACAATGTGTCAAATTAAGCGACACATATAAACGACTTCATCATGGCTGATACACAGAGATCTTCCTCACTTTATAGCTCAAATATATCTTACACTTAGAATTTCATTTTTATTATCGGAAGAATGATGGCTACAAAACAAGTAGCAAGCGATTTTTGTACAGTTAAATCTCATGAGTCATTCAAGCGATGTAACTACGAGAGCAACAAAACCGGAACGGAATTTTCTTAGACTTTCCATGCCATCTCCGCTGTATCCGACTGACGCAATACACTGGAAGCTAATTTAGTACGTTCACTTAGTAGAGAACATTGAGCTTCCATATTGATTCTACGTTCATTTAATAGAAAACAGGTCCCTTCCATTCTGATCTTGTGTTCATTTAGTAGAAAACAGTGCGCTTCCATATTGATCTTACGTTCATTTAGTAGAAAACAGTGATATGATTCATCAGATCCAGCGTCCAAGGAATTTTTTTTTTGTGCTATGGAATATTTTGAATGTTACGATAGGCCTTCGTATTCACTTCGAATCTCCAAGAAGAACTGCGTCGATCATATTTGAAGATATATTTAATCGCGAGTTACCTACAGATGAAAAGTACGCCCACTCTACCAAGAATTTTCTAGAAGCCCGACATCTGAACAAGCCTCCACGATACAGCCATCGTACCGACCATGTTACACCGTCGTTTCTTTCAGCGCATGCCCGAGGTTGCCATTTACTACCATTCAATTTATCCCTAATCTATAATTCTTCTATTCATAGGAATATTTCTTGTATTTTAGTAGGTATTTCATCATGGGAACCCATATAGGGATTATTGATTCAATTAGGCATATTTCCATGTACGTTAGCAGATTAGATTATTAGTTAGTTTAAGCCTCCCTATCCTCAACAAATGAGATCCAAAAAGAGGAAGGAAGAAGGCACCATTTAGTATGGAGATAAGGAAACGTGGAATCTATGCAGAAAGGGCACAGAAACAGTAAGATGAGAAAGAAGTTCATGAAACAAGATCAAAGTTGAAGAAGAAAGTAGTAGGTGGTGAAAAACAGGACAGCAGTGAACCGAAAAAATATGGTCCTTAACATAACAAAAAACATTTTATTTCAATAAAAAGGTTTACCTAACTCTCAGCTCGGGCCCTCACATTTTCCCCCTGGGAGTGCTAATTCCCATAGATACAATAGTTGTACCCCCCTGAGGGGTGTACGTTAGCATGATTTCATATTTCGATAGAACATCGTTCATTCGAGATCGCATAACTGTTGGTTACGGGCAGCAGCAGCAGCCCGAAGGAACGCGGGGCAGTTAAGTGTAACACACCATCAAAGCCAGAAGTGTGTTTCGGGCTTGTCCGCCCTCGCCCAATGGGGCGCAGGCTAACTTACTCTTTGTCATTGTAGAGTAAAACCTGTCGAGTGCAAATCTGACGCAGTCTCAGTGGGAAGGCCATTCCATCTCCGTGATTGAGTACACAATAACCTACTTAATATCTACGGCGCTTCTATGTAGCTACGTACCTGGCTCTCATCCCAAAATAGCCCCCGTAGCATTCCACCATCTCGACATCCGAGGGACCTCACATCTCTCCCTTAAAGATAAGTTTCTCATTTCATTAAAATAGTTTCGCATTGTTACCCAATTTCACAATACTCAGATCATAGGTCTATTTCGATATAGCAAGCGATATCTTATGTTAGTACCATTATGCAACAGGAATAGTTATTCATTATTGTAATGCGCGTTTAATTGATTCTTTATGATTAAATCTCCATCTTAGTTACAAGTGTATCAATACCTGTGTTCTGAAAAGATGAGAAAAAGACATAAAAGGCATGGAAAAGCGTTACCTAAAATCAATTATCAGTTCATTCATTTTGATATTATAAATATTCAATTTCCCTTATTCTTAGGGTGGTGGCGGTGTAGCTTTAGCTACCAATAAATCAAAATCATGGCGAGGACATAAGTCACGCCTTATTGATAAAAATATATTAAAGTGATATATACCACATATCACGACGAAAGAAATTGCAGCTCAAATAGAGCAGATCAACATACGACCACAAAGAAATGCTGGCAATGATGAGGATCATGACAAAATGATGTGACATCGGTGGGATCAACACACGATCACGACACAGTGCGCTTCCATACTGATCTTGTGTTCATTTAGTAGAAAACAGTGCGCTTCCATACTGATCTTGTGTTCATTAAATAGAAAACAGTGCGCTTCCTACTGATCTAACGTTCATTTAGTAGAAGTTAATGTGTCCCCATACTGATCTGGTGATGCGAAATGGAGTTAGAAATTCAAAACTGGCTACCGCAGATGCGTTACCGCATGGATCTATCTCCCTTGGCTGACGAGGTAATTTCAAGCTCAGTTTCGTGCTCGACGGACAGATACGATTTTGATCCCACATGATGCGCGCATTTGTAGCTCGCGAAGCCACGCGGCCATTGGAGGGAGCGTTTCACGTCTAGCTGCTCAGCTTCCTCGTTTCATACGTTGCTAGCCATCTTACTCATGTTTTCCCACATCTGCGTCCATCTGATGCATGCTGAAATCACATTTTCTCATCGTACCTTCGCAGATAACTCTGATTTTACGACAAGCGGTACGATTTCACAAGAATGGACGCTCACTTTTTGGGAGGAGTTTAAATAATGTTTTCTGCAGAGTGTACAACTTGTGCAAGCAAAGTTTTTTGACTGAATTCGAACATGCTTGAAAAAAGTGCTCATTTTCACGTCTCTCCTTAGTACAGTGGTCTGAAGTGGTTTCATCGTTTCGCGACAGATGATTAATGTTGAAGTCAGGCGGACATTTGGTCATAAAACTAACACCGACGGTTTAGTGCATAAATGATCACTCATCAAGTACTCACACACAAATAACACTCAAAGTTTACTCAATAGTATTTCTTCGACATTTACAGCAAACTCGAAAAACGATTACATATTACAAACCTAAACGGACATAAAGTGACGAGACGAATTCCTGCAAGCCCAAATCGAGCTGAAAATTGCTTACATTCACGCGACCGCACCGTTAGAGGCGTTGCAACAAGCATGTCGAGTATTACCAAGATAGATGATCGGCCGCAGCTGACACTGCTCCAGCGACAATATAGTGAGTAAAATTTATGTTCAATGCCTGTCATAGTATTAGTGCTTCAAGTTGTTGTCCGGGACTAGAACGTGTTTCGTATGTTCCTTTTTAAGTCCATTTTCAAGTCATAGCGTACATAGAAAACTGAAAAATGTTAAAACTTGCTAGAAAACTTAAATTAATTTTTGTGAATAAAAGTAAAATGAAGGGTTACTAGCATGTAGATTAACACGTCATGCTGATCACAGGAATTTACCAATTGCTGTCTGACGCCGTCGTCCGCTGAGCCGACGAACCGTTCAGGAACAACACCCACTCGGCTCAGTTGAACGGTGATGTTTACAGGAATTCCTCACGAGATCGATTTCCATCATGAGATTGCTTTAATCAATTTAATTAAAAGTTTGCTTCAAAACGAAAAACGCAACTCCGCCAATGCAGTACTAACTCGTTTTGTTTCTCATCCCGGTATAAAATAGAGAATGCAGCAATTCCACTGGGACAATTCTGTTGTCAGAAATGAATCGTTCAAAGATAAATATTCGATTCGATAAACCTAGAATCAAATTGTAATTTACACCAAGTCCATTGGAAATTTCACAAAAAACTTCAGTGTTTTTTTTGTATCATTTACAGTTGGCGAGGAAATTAATCTTCCACTCATCGTCTTTCAAAACTTACTAGAATTACTCAAAAACTGTTGTTGCCACAGGCATAAGATTTGCACAGGGTGTGAAGCACATATTAGTGAAAATAATACGAAGGTTCTAGAACAAAATACTATTCAAGTAAGATTTAACAAGCTGAACTTCAGACACATGATAAGACAAAATTATTCACACAATTGAGAACATTGCATTTCATTAACAAGTTTTTACCGTTATACTTGTTTTATTGAAAAAAAAATTGTGTCTAAAATGTTTATGAACATTCTAAATTTGAGATCATTCTAGAAAATTGTGCCAGAGCTAACGGGGAGCCAGAGGAGTAGAGCTTTGTCATTCGTACACTACCGCCAAGATGGGAAAACTAAGGAATTCGGTGTGGACCTCAGACAGAAGATTATTGACTGGCACAAAGCTGGCAATATTTGTGGAGACAGATCTAAGCGTTTGAGCATCCCAAGATCTACAGTACAATCTATTATAAAAAAGTTTGCTAAGATTAGTACTGTAGAAAGTAGAAACGTTGCCTGGGCGTGGTCGCAAACAAGAACTCTAGGTGAGAACATTTCGAAAATTGTGTCGTGAGGTCAACGCTAATCCATGAGTGAAGCTAGACGATATTGCCGAGAGATTGAACGCTCAAGGAACTAGCGTGAGCAATCGCACAATCCAGCGCTGTCTGAATAAGGAAGGCCTACACGGACCCCGACCTCGAAGGACTCCACTCCACAAATCATGGCATGTTGCTGCTTGCTTGAACTTTGCGAAGTCACAGTTGGATAAGGACAGAGGCTTTTGGGAGAGTATTACGGAGTGACGAAACTAAAATCGAGCATTTTAGGCACAATGACGAGAAGAAGGTTTGGCGTAAGAATGGTGAAGCTTTCCTGCCGTAGAACACTGTGCCAACAGTTGAACACAGAGGTGTATCATTGATGTTTTGGGGTCGTTTTGCTGCATCGGGTACTGAAAAATTGGTTGTAATTGAAGGGAAGATGAATTCTGCAGACTATATTTCTATTTTGGACGAAAATCCTCAAGGTTTCAGCAAATAATTTGGGACTTGGAAGGTGGTGGGTATTTCAACAAGACAATGACCCAAAGCACACGGCCAAGTCTACAACTAGCTGGCTCCAAAGAAATAAGACAAATGTGCTGCCATGGCCTTTAATGAGTCCTGATCTCAATCCTATTGAAAATTTGTGGCAGGAATTAAAAGGCGACATCAACAAGAGAGCTCCAAAGAATCTTCTGGGATTGAAACATATCGCCATTGATGAATGGAACAATATATCATCTGAAACTACAGAAAAGCTTGTCAAAAACTGTAATAAAGACCTATTAAATGTTGTGAAAATGACAGGTCACGCTATTGATTATTATAAATGTTCTCAAATAGTAGATTCACCTCAAAGTGTAATACTACTGCATGAATAAATTTGTCTGATCGTGTTTCTGAAGTTCGGCTTGTTAAATCGTTNCAAAAATAATATATTGTTCTAGAAACTTCGTATTATTGTCACTAATATGTAGTTTTTGAGTAATTCTGGAAAGTTTTGAAAGACGAGGGGCATACGAATAACTTCGTCGCCAACTGTATTAAAGACTTTGAAGCGTAATTAGTACCATACTAAGAAGAAACTCACACACACAGCATGCTTCCCTACTTTCTTGTAATAAAATTTGAGCTCCATTTAAGTTATAAATCACCTATCAAAATCACTCATTTACGCAGATAGTCATCGGCAACTTTAGACATCCATTCGCCAGACACTGCCGTTGATAGACTTTGACAGCTGACCGATAAAAAAAAATCGAGATTGCAGCGAGGCAAACTGCCGCAGAAATTTAAATCTTCTAGCTGCTTGAACGCACGTCGATCAAGGCTTTCCGCGACACTGGCGTCGTTTGTTAAACTATAACCAGACGTCCTGTCGATAATGGAGCAAGTTTGTCCGACGCCTTAGCAGAAGTTCTTGCAATTTTTGGTCATTCAATGCATTTGAAACTTCGTTGCGTGGTGTGAAACAAGATTTGCCTAATATCAGATGAATAGTCAATGTTTTACGGAAGACTGTTCGAGAGGAAGATGCTCACTTATTTGCTAGGCATTTTCATGCAGCTAGCCGAGCACGAACAAGAAATAACGATCTTTGAAGTGAGGAACTTCCCTTTCTAGTGCGTAAAACTCGAACCCTGCTCCTACTGCTATGAAGTTTACACAGCTAGCATCTTACGACGCAAACGAAACTCAAAAACAGATGGTTTTTATAAACTACCCAAAGCCACATAAACGAAATCATCGCGTAAGTTTCTGTTGGGCGAAAGCTTCTGTTCCATATAGAAAGGATGTGATGCGCCAAACGTGAGCTTGATTTTATTCGTATTCCAGAGAACAGGGATGAGAAAGGAAAAGCAATTTTGGGCACCTTGACAAAGTCTCATCCTAACACATACGTCCGAGGTGCCATCGATCTCTGGCGCGGCGCACGCCAATATACGGAGTCTTAAAGCCCCGTGTAAGCGCAACGAGATAAACGCTGTACACAAACGCTAAAACGCGGCGAACTTGCAGAATTTTCTTGGTTGGAGCAATAAACAACAGAAAAACATGGTAACATTTGCAGGAGTTATTGGAACACCCACAACCATTTCATGTGTTTCTCACTCATTCTTTAAAATTCATTCCCATGCAATGCTAAGCTTTTCATACGTTAATAAGTACATAAAACGAAGGGGAGAGGAACACATTGTGATGAGAATGTATAATAAAAGAACCGCGAATTAAACTAGTAAACTGATCACACCAGACCCGAACACGAAAAGAAAACATGTGTTTCGTTTCAAATGCTCCTCTAGGTCGCTACCTTACGTAACATTCTTCATGTATTTGTAAGAATTTTTGAAAAATATCTCTGGCATTCGCCCCAGTCATTGTTAACACTTCAAGTGTGACGTGACCCACCGGTGTGCACTGAAGGAATCTTCATAATGCTGTAGACCGACCAGCAGTCACTAACTCAATTTCGATAAATGCTTATTTAAAACTATTAATGAAGTCGTGAATTGTTTAATGTTCGTTATTTTCAAAATTGATCTCGAAAATTCACTCTGATTTGAATTGAATATTGAACTTCAGCTTAACCCGCAGCACTTAACGTGTTAAAGGCATCGAACACAGGTGTAGTGGGAAAATAAATACATGCATCCGACTCCAGTCTGAGGCGTTCATATGCGACTGATCGACATCCACCGAAATGCAAGCATCACCGTCCGTGTCGCGCACTATACAAGGCACAAGGCATCTTCAAAAGCCATCTATTCTCAGTAGTACAATATAGCGGGCATTCTCACGCTCGTGGACTGGACCAGTCAGGAGATGCAGCAAGGCTGTCTTCTGTTCTGGCATAAGAGAAGCGTGGGCACTATGAGCAGGTTAGGCAAATTCCAATAAACCTGAGCTGCAAATCCCTGCTGACATTGATCGCAGGAGGTAATGCAAACATGGAAAATTGACGAAGAGAAACATCATCGGCGAACAGCTACATTCAGTTGGTGGGATAATTCAATGTGAAATATAATGCGTATGACGCTAAAGAAACTAAAACTATCACTCACATAAAATGATGGTGCTGGAGCTTTCACTGATTTCACGCCGATTTCGAGTACTCTTCCCGTGACAATCCCAGAAAAACGAGAAACAATTATTTTTAGGATGAATTAAGCAACGAGTTTTCCTCTTTCTAGAAAATAGTTGTTTTTTATCGGGGGAAAAACACCCCCTATAGTTTTACAATGCACACATCGTAAAACTGGAAGGCCGTGTGTGATACTCAGTGCACACATTGTAGAACTGGAAGGCCGTGTGTGATGAATGCACACATTGTAAAACTGAAAGTGTGATACCCAGTGCACACATTGTAAAACAAAGTCCGTGTGTGATACCCAGTGCACACATTGTAAAACAAAGTCCGTGTGTGATACCCAGTGCACACATTGTAAAACAAAGTCCGTGTGTGATACTCAGTGCACACATTGTAAAACTTGAAGTGTGATGCCCAGAGCACACATTGTAAAACTGGAAGAGAGAGTCCGACACGAGTGCCAGCGGAGCATAACAGCACAAATCTGCACCCGCAACGCAGCCCGAGCACTGGACAAGATGCAGACAGATTGCGCGTCCAGTCCGCAACACATGGCGAGACACGACGGCCAGATGGACGGGTCACAAAACTGTCGCGCCTCCGCTTCAAAATAAGATGTTTTCGGAAGGCTCTGGCTCACAGCCAGGGCTATGTTGGAAGGAGTCACAGTGAAAATAAAACCATAAGTAAGAAATAGCCCGCTCATCCATTAGGAAATGAAAGCGTAAAAAAGCGTTGGACCAGGAGGCATTTTGAGTATTTTTCTTGTTGGAATATTTCCTCTTATGTGACAATTTAAATCCGCCTCCTGTCGGATGAAACTCCACT
>JACJUY010009321.1:12875-33686 GCA_014220935.1 Platorchestia sp. MABIK | reverse complement strand
AAAAACAGCAAATACTAACTGGATCGTGTTTTCATTTGCTTTTAATTTTGTATTTTTAAAAATTTTGTTTTTTACTACAAGATGTTCAGCACCATAATGAAAACTCCCTCAGTGAATAAATAGGCTCGCGTCGCCGTAAAAGTGTTAAGGTCATTTTGATCATTGTGGTCTATATAAATCGGACGCCCCGCAACAGTGTGCAAAGGATAGAGCAACAAAAGATCGGAATAAATGATCGAGAGGCAATAACTTCACCTAATCTTGGAGGATTGGCAATAGGAAATAAAAATTCTCGTCAAAGGGTATGGGGCAAATCTCAGGAAGTTTTATTTTTAGAGAAGTATGTTGTACGTTGAGCTTAGAACGAAAATTGATCCAACTTCAAAATAAAAATCGAATACAAACGAAACTTCATTCATGAATGTGGACATCATCATGCAGGTGAAACAACAAAAATAGAAACAGTAAAATCCAAGGTAGACTTGAATTAATAGTAATATTATTATCTTAACACGTTGACTCCGAAGTGGTACCAATGTGTACCACTAGGTAAATTGTTCATTTACGTACCGGAATATACAAATAACATTTTAACTATTTTCCTACCTTTTCTGAAATAAATCTTAGAGTAAAAGGTAACACATTATGGTTCAAGTGTTTTCTTTACACTTTTCAAAAAGGTTAAAAATGTATTAGAGCAGAAAAGCCGGTTTTTCAAAACGACTTCTTCTAGCCTAACCAAACTGACCGTAAGCAACCGCACAATCAGAGTTTAAGCCTGCCAAAAATCGGATACTGATAATTTTGACCAAAATTCTGCAACAGAACAAGACACAAGTGTTTGCATATATTTATTTTTAACTGAGTTAAATGTACTGTTTTCTGATTTGCTTTTCATAAGACAGCAGGTGAGTGAAAAAATTATTGTAAGCTTGCGACCTTTAGATTAAAATATTCTGTGTGGCTGTCACATGCTTTTAAAATCCTTCTCGAATCAGCCTCCCAATAATTTTGTGTTGTTTTCAGCTTCTTATTTCTTTGTGTGAGAATATTTCTAGCAGTGGAGATCCAGAGAGAGGGTAGATTAGAGGTAGGGAAGCTATGAACTTCTTATTTTTCAACATTTTTTGGTTTCAACGTGCGACGATTGCTTTTCATTCCCCTATTTTATATATTTACGTAAATGTCAAACATCTACAAATCTGTACATTGTACAGCCACACTGTGTGTACTCTATGCCTTTAATTTCCCTAAAGTTTTTCCAGTGTGCACTTAGTGCTTTCAGTGTGCTCTATATTTCTTCAGTACATCTTTATAGTGTGCAATGGCTGCATTTGATTTCACTATTTGTTTCAAGACGTAGTTCTTTTGCTGTTCGCATTTGTTGTTTTCAATTTCACTGCGATGTCCCTGTTGTTATGTGCGTGACGTTGTTTGTGTTTCTCTATTACTACATTTATGCATGATTTTCTCCTTCATTACAAGCATTTCTTTCCATGCCATCACTTTAATGACATATGAATCAATTTTCCTTCCATTGATTCATCGTTAATTTTCCGTAAGTTCGATGCATTAAAATTCAATTGGGTAATTTTTATTTTATTTTAGATAATTATCATTTTGTTTTAAATTCTTTTATTTCATCATGTAATTCATATCAAAAATGATGCGAAACATGAGTTTAAATATCTAGTCAATATTTTTCTGAGCGTTTAAGGATGGAATACTCGAAGAATGTTGGCCAACCATTTACAAGTATTTTCAAA
Organism: Platorchestia sp. MABIK; assembly: GCA_014220935.1. Taxonomy (NCBI): domain Eukaryota; kingdom Metazoa; phylum Arthropoda; class Malacostraca; order Amphipoda; family Talitridae; genus Platorchestia; species Platorchestia sp. MABIK. The sequence goes on along the minus strand of JACJUY010009321.1, from coordinate 31,920 downwards.
GAAGACACACAGTGTTGATCTGAGACAAATAAAGGCACGCAATCATGGGAAAAAAGCTTGCGTTCAATTTTACTCAACTTTCAAAGGAAATCCAGTGGAGGAAACGATGAACGATTCACAGAGTCTCGGCTTCACGTTATTTTTTGTGCATTGAAAGTAGCGGTAACTTTCACAAATACAAAAATACTTATCAGCAGTATAATATGCTCAGGTCCCCTATTGAAACTAAATTTCCCTAAGTCTAATATTGCCATCTGGAGATTTCTATAGAAATTTCGCCTTAGAATGCATCTCCTCTACCACTACCAAGGCTTCACATTGGGTTTTCGAGGAGAAATTTCGTCGCTGGTGATCGAAAAATTTTGACAAACCAATGACGCAAAACGCAAGGATCCTATTCTTGTCGGACTTCTGATCATCTACAATGTAATCAATTCTACATTTTATCTATATATATACAACAATTTATTTATTAACGTTGTCTTAATCTAGCGTCCTATTTAAAACATAGTTTAGCACAATGAACAGCTTACACAAGTACACGCAAACATACAGTACTTGCATTATTCATTTCTGAAGGAACTCAAACTTTCGTTCGGGCATTTTTCTCCGAGGTGCTGAACGTAGTTTGTAGTTCTTCAGCAGGCGCGGGTGGCATGTACTTGGAAAAATCTGCTTTCGATGACGCTCCGGAAGTGTTTTAGCGGCAGTGTTTTGGCTTCAGTGATTGATAATATACCAGCCATCTGAGTAACGTCGGCATTCCTTTCCTCGCTCAGTAACGCTTTTCTCAAGCAAGTGGGTGACTTCGGAATTTTATGTGAGACACATAACGTTGTCATTTCATTGCCAGAGGTCTTTTACGGGTTCTTTCGCTTCACTTTCTTGATGTTACGTTACGGGAGGGAAAGGGAATGTTATTTGTTTAGTTTTTAAATAACCATCTTAGCCACTCGCAGGTCTGCATTCACTCATACATATTTTTAACATGCCTTCGTGTTGCACGATGAGAGCCCAAACCGTTACTAGTATTAAAAGTTTTATCTCGAAGCTTATTGTATTCTCTAAAAAATAAATTATAAGGTATTATAGTCGTTGGAAAAAGTAAACAGGGCAATAAGAAGCAACACACAAAAAATCCCTTCCAGCGAGCTGGAGCAGCTCACACAAGCGCGACTTGTTGGGGAACCGTGTGGCGAAGTGGGCATTAATGCATTCCCAGGTAGCAAGAAATTATTAGGTCAATATTGGGTTGATAATTATTTATTGACCTGATATTGGAATCTTGGATTACAAAAATAGGCTAATAACGAGACAATATCGAAAAAAGATATACTTATTTATGAAATCAACTTGTTATTGGGAAAATGTAGTAAATAGTTTTATTTCTAATATTAAACTAACATTGTATATATAAATGTATGATATTCATATAAGTGGAAACTATCTCATAATAATTTAAAATCTCTCAATTTAATAAAATTTGTTAAAATAAAAATTACTATTGCCCAAACATTGGGTTGATTTCGCACGTCAATAATACGGAGTAATTTGTATATAATGTACCAATTAAGCTAATGAACAGTTATTTCAGTCATTAATGAGTGCAGATATATTTGACAGATTTCAAGAAATGTGAATACGTTACAATAATAAATATATTCAGAATTACTGGAATTACAGGTTCATAGTTCTTGTTTTTTCAGTCGTCCAATGAGTTTCGAAAGTCTAGTTTTTTGAAAAAAATGCTAAAATCGTTTGTCATATGGTACTACCGCAATAAATGTCTATATATTGAACAATTACGCATACTTGACGGGATCAAATTGCATGTACAGGTTGCCCGTTCACCTTGTATTTTTCTAAGGAACACCTTGTAGTGACATACCTTAGTTACCCCTTAAACCTCAATTCTAGTCTACTTATGTATGCTCAGTAACTTTGATATACCCCCAATGTAAATTTTTACGACCTAAACTTTTTTATATCTCCTCTGCGTATCACAGATACCAAAAGGAGGGGAAGTATATGTAAGACCGCCGCATAACCCCGCTAACGGATCTCAATGGCGGAAGTAGCTGCGTATGGTCTCACGACCTCGGTCTCAAGTCCATAGTGACAATTAATAGTTGATATTGGAAAAGTGAAAATATCATTATCGGGAGAATTTTGTTTTACCAATATCAACCTTATATCAAGAATTGAGTATCAATCCAATGATATTGTAAGGAACACCTCATTATCTAATCAATATTGACACAATAATTAGTTGATATTGGGTTGATGACAATATTGTTATTGGGCCAATATTTTTTTCCAATATCAACCGAATTTTCCAAAATAAGGTATTTCCCCAATGTTCATTTTGAATATCCAGTCAATATTGAGACTGTATATTGGCTCAATATTAGGTCAATAAATTTTGCTACCTGGGTTGCTTCATCGTTAGCTTCTCGAATTTCTCAGGAGCAAGAACTCAAGTGAAATGCAAACGTAAAACTACGTGTACAGTTTTTATCTTTGAAATTGTTGCGATTATTTTGCAGCCATCGGGGATATTGAAATTCGATGCAAACGGGCATCAGGAAAACTTTTACATCGAGTTCCTTTTAATTACTTCGATGTTAACAGAACCATTGTTTGTTTAGTCATCTTTATTTATTTACTATTGTTTACTCATCGTCTTCGTTTATTCAAATTAAATTTCGAAAAATTTATCATGACCAGGAAACAGATATCAAAAATAGAAGTGAGAACACACACATAATTAACGTACCGAACATGACATGATATGTTCAATAATGAATTGGTGGTCGACGGCTGACTATTTTTACAAGCTTACTCCATGGACACGAAATTTTAGCCTTTACAAAAGCCCTAATTGGAGGCTCGGCATAAATGATCCGCCAATCAATGACGCTCGTTAGGCCGGTAATAACATTGAGTGAGTTGACTAGGTAACCGTGCGTCGCTTTTGTTTTCAGTCAATGTAACCTGAGAATTGCTTTTTACTTCGGGAAACGTAACCGTTATGAGAAAATATCGCCAAGTTAGATAGAAATATTTACAAAAATTGACCTATGATGAAAGTTCAGTTCTGGGAAGTTTTCTCTACTCGTTTTTTGACCTAGAATTACTAATCATATTTTTGCAGTATTCAAATGAAACATAAAATAATTCTGTAGAAATATTCAGCAATCAGTTCACGTTTCATTTGGAATAAGCGTGAATTTGTGCTTGAAGCCAGAAAATGAAGAAAATTGGGGTTGGACCCGAAATCTTCACACCTATAATATTGATTACTTCGTGAAAGGAGTTTTTTTCCTCCTTGGTGTTACTTTATTTTTGTTCCTAAAAGCGGATAATCTCTTCATAGTTGAGATGAACTTTTACTAATTTTTTTTTAGAAATCAGCTTGGGTGAATCCTATTTTTTTTTGTGAATTAACTGGACGAGTTCAAGTGGATAAGTGATATTGTAATCAAAGAATTTGTCGAGAAAGTTATGGAGAATTGTGATTAAAGTTGGTGTGTGAGATACGTTAATTATTATACATTCTAAATTATAGGAACATGATGAGTGAATGCTACCGCTACTCATATATATTATATCATTTGACCTATGGGCCCTGAAACTCTGACGCAGCTAGGAAAAATCTTGAGGATAAAGTTATTTGCTCCTAGGAATTGGTAGGGAATTGCACTAACACGTTATTCTCCTCATTCATTTTCAGTCAGTTATGAAACTTTCGCCATTTTCTGAGGGAAATAGTTCTTATTCAAAGAATGCTTTATTCTAATCAATCAAGCCTGATACATATCACCTTGTATATTGTTTTTTTTCGAATGCCTTCTAACTAACACCGTCACGCAATGACGGTTACCTCCGGCCAAGCCGCTACCCATTTCAGACACCTGGGGAGAGTGGAGTATTGTGCCTGAGTTTTCCCTTTACTCAACGAGGAAAGTCGCCACGCAGCGCTGAGATTCGAAACTTGGACACCTTCACGGAAGAGTGCGTTCTTAACCACTCGGCTACGGCGAGCCCTTCAACCCATTGGGATGAATATAACAGTTAAACGGCGAAGAATATATGTCATTCAGTTTATATCGTTCCACTCACTTTTAATTTGGAACATTCCATTGTAACTCCACATCACAAAAACTTTATTTTTTCATTAAGGAGCTTCAATTTTTTTATCAGGCATAACATTTTTCGAGATGGCATAACAAAATTTAAAAAAAAAGAGTTGTAAGTAGGAGTAGGAGTTTCAAACGTTACTTTAGTTAGCAAAATTTTTCTTTGGAATACAGTAAAGCATTTCAAAGAAACTGGAGCAAAACGCCTGGTCTATGACCGAATATTAAAACTGGAAGAAGCGACCAGAGAGATGCGTCAGAGGAACGAAAGGAGACCTCTGAGAAAATTAGCAAAAATAGCCCATGCGTAAATTGGGACCATGTGCCCATTGCTTCACAAAGACTTGAAGACCACCCCCACATAAGCATCAAAAGTTCGTGACTGGTGCAAATCATTTCCCTAGCGACTCTAATGTGTATCTGATGTAGATAGGAGGCATATCGAATGAAGCACGGAAACATTCAATGTATAATTTATTCATTCCTAATTTGTTTTTGCAGTATTTTTGTATCTTTCTTATTCGAGGGAAAAACTTCTATCATTGATAAGCATGCTTTAGACATCTGATATGCTGTTGACCTTTTCTAATGTAGTTTTTTATGTTCGTTCCAAATCTGAAAATCGCTTTGCTTTATCACGTCATGTTTGAAATTATCGACAATAAATTAATTTTCAAGAAATACTTTTTATCACATTTTTTCACCCCCTCGTTTTTAGTAATTTTGATGCAACGCACAAAAATATCTTCATTGTGGAAATAGTTATACCTAAGGTAATTTGTCAAATCATTTGAGATATAGCATTACTAATCTTTCATATGGTTGTGTTTTTTCATTTTCAGTTTAATGAGAAATTACGGCTTTCAGAGGTTTCATAAATTCATCAAATGTGGTCTGTCCCGAGTGAGGCTATCTCACAGACAAATTCCTTTGGATTACATTTACACCATTTCTGAAGTAAGTGTATGACCTACCTTATTATTCAAAGGTGTACATTTGTAAATCCGGGGAACAAAAGTTCATCTGTTTGAAATGTGCTTGCAACTAGGGCGGTTGGAAAAGGAAGGCGAAAACGAACAATCAAATGGCATTCGGGGTTCCTATGACATGGCGTGAGGCAAGTAACCACGCCACAGACTAGCTCTTACTTTTTTTACAAAACACGTGCATCTGTGGAGTATATCCAGATGTTCTTTCAGTGTCTAAATCAATTCCACAGGATCCTGAAAGTTCTCCAATACCAAGAACACCTACATAATATATACAGTTGAGGAAGAAACGCAAGAAGAAAATTCTCTCATCTTCTAGCAACGTATTCGACCTTTGACTCCCAATCCGGAAAAGGAATTCATTTAATGAACAATTTTGATCTTTCTGACCTCGTGCGGACCTGGCTCTAACAAAATGTGAAGCTGAACTGCTTGGTTCAAGCCTCAAAGAGTTGAATTTGCTTGCATCGAGTACAACTACTTCACATCTCGCCACAGGTAAAAGGAACTCATGAAATTCTTTGCAATGAGTGACTCTATTTTCAACTGTTTGGAAGTTGAAGGTGTCGAGCCTGGGGGTAGAACTCAACATTGGAGCATGGCGATTGTTCATCGACTCATCTAAAACAAGTTTGAAAGCAGTAAGATAATTATACAATGGAAACAAATGTGCATCAGTCCCAATTGGATATTTTACCCACTTTAAGAAACATGAAACTATATTGAAAAAAATAGGCTCTCACGAGTATAAATGGTATGTCTGTGATGATATAAAAGTTATCACCATTCTCATTATGCAAGCTGGGTACAACAATAACTGCGAGTGTAACAGTAGAGATAGAAAGCAGCACTACATAAAAACAGTTGGCCAATTAGAAACAGAATACAGTCAGGAAATAAAACTGTCCTACGTGAGACGTTGATCAACCGTAAAAAGTTCTCATGCCCCCGCTTCACATCAAGTTGGGGTTCGTGAAGAATTTTGTGAAGGCACTAGACAACGAACGACTCACATGCGTTTTGGCACTTGAGTAATAGGTTTCCAGCGGTGAGTTATAATAAAGTGAAAGACGGAGTGTTCATGGGTTCAGAAATAAAGAAGGTAATTGTTGACACACACATCCAAGACTTACTGAATGATGCTGAAAGAAATGCATGGGTGGCATTCAAATCAGTTGTAGCCAATTACCTTGGTAATAATAAATCTGCTGACCATGCTTAATGTTCTGAAGTATTTCATCAACGCGTACAAACAGTTGGGTGCCAACATGTCCCTTAAAATTTATCTCCTTGACTCATCTCTTGATTTCTTCCCCATTTTTGACAATTACTGACTCGAAGGTTTCAAAGTTCAATCATTGACGAACATGGTGAACGATTTCACCAGGACCTCTCGGTGATGGAGTCATGGTATCAAGGTCAATGGAATACACCAATGTTGGTTGAGTACTGCTGGACACTTCAGCGTGACATGCCAAACACTTTCGTCAAACGCAAGTCTATGGCCAAGAAATTCAAACCAAACACATCTTAGATTAAGGAAGAATTTTCGGTGCGTGTGGATTTTATATTTGTATTACATGTTGAACGAGAGACCACTATGTATTACAAGTGACATGTACCTCAGTTTTACTATATTCTTGGCTACTACCATGTTAATTATTACTTGTGTAACATTGAATTGGCCTAATGACATATAAATGGTTAAAGGCGCATATCTAACAAACGGTGGGTGATGGAGACAAGTGGCTTTCACATCCTGAATTAGCGTTTTACTTGTCTTAGAACCAGTGTTGGATGCCAACATATTCGCTACGTTTTAAAAACTTTTCATTTGTCTTATCAAACATTCAATACTTCGAGAACTAAGTTCCAACAAGTTAAGACTTCTGCAATTTATCTGCTGATCAGTAGCACAAACATCGCTGCCATTTTCAATTGTTTTATTACTTAATAACCGCTGGTTCTTTTTACAACTGCTGCGTAAATATTTAATAACGCAAAGACTGTTGCCATTACACATTGCTGATTTACATCAAGACTGCGGCAACTGTTCATTATTAAATAACGCAATGTCTGCATCGTAGTCTGTTGTTCAATAAGCTAATAACTTTTGTCGCAGTGCGTTGTTTATAATCTTTGAAATCAAACGTTCATATAATAATTTCTGGCTCGAAATTAAAAAATGTGCAGTTTGGACATAGGTGTTTTATTCATTGAAAATACGGGGCAGCAAGTAAGTAAGAAGCGTTTTACTTGTCGGTAGGAATCAAAATCATCAGGATATTATGGCTTTTTTAAAACGATAGTATTATTTTTAAGTCAGACTCACAAATTGTTCATGAGTACAATAAATAAACGAACAGAAAATCGTTCCTCAAATCGCGCGTCTGAATATCCCCTTACACGGATACAAAAAAGTAGGTCAGGGGATCACGTTAGATCATTCGGAAATAGCTTAATTTCTACGTTGTTATTCATAAATTGGCCTGTACTTGTGTTACGTTAAATCGTAAAAAAAATCAACTTCTCTTTCAAATTGGTTCATGAAAATGACTTTGAATTGAAATTGCATTCACCTGTGCCCTGAAATAAAGAAAGTTGGCTTCAAATGAAATCATAAAATAACAGGGAATGTTATCTAATAACGCCGTACAATAACCTTGGATTACTTTAAATTATTCTTTTAAATAATGACTCTTTCCGTTGGAAATTCATTGCGGTTATGGGCTGAATGCTGCGGCATGAGACCCAATGACAGAACTCGTTACAGCAGCCAGTTATTTGAGTGGCATATTTCGCAGCCTTTTACCGGGTTCCTTCTTCAGAATACAGGATTTAGATTATCCCAATGATAACTTAAACACAACGCAACTGCGGCGAGTGGTGTGTGTTGCGTGTTCAATCTTTACTGTGTGCAGTGTTTGTTGTACGTTGCACGCAGTGCTTTCTGTTCGTGTGGAATGTGTGTTGCGTATGTGTGAAGTGCTTGCTGAGTGTGGGTGAGTGTATGTGTGTGCATAGTTGTCTGTGTCTGCAGTGTGTTTTCCGTGTGTGCAACCTTTGTTGTACGTGCAGTGCTTGCTGTAACGTGTTTGCTGTGTGCGTTGTGTTTGCAATGTGTGCACAGTGTATGTTATGTGTGCCATGTTGGCAGTGGATGCAGTATTTGCTGTGTAGGGATTGTGCTTGCTGTGTGAGCAGCGTCTACTGCGTGTGCATACCCTCTAGGTGAGCAGTGTTTGCAGTGCTTAAAGTGTGTAAAATGTTTCAAATATTCGCAGCGTGTAGAGTGTTCAGTGTGTGCTGAGCGCTTGCAATGTGAAGAGTGTTTATAGTTTACCGAGAGTCTGCAGTGTGATAGTGTTGTCTGCATTTACACTGAGAAAAATTTTGTAGCAGTAGCGGCACACTTTTGTGTGTCAAGTTGTCGCAAAACGGCACACAAAAGTGTGTCAACAAAATACATGATGGGCCTATGTATTTTGAAACACTTTTGTGTCTCATGGGCTTATACGACACACTTAAGCGTGCCAAACATGACACACGTAAGTCTATTTCATTTTTCATAAATATCTCACTTTCTTAGACTAGCACTAATTACACTGATATACAGACAATGTCCAAGAATTAGAAGAAAAATTAGCGAAGATATGAAGGTTTTTTGGGGAGAATTGTTCTCCAATTACAAAATTTAAGCACTGTTCGGTTTTCTACAAAAAATTTTGAGCCATTTGAAACGTAAAAAAGTGTTTCAAATCTCTCAACCGCTTTAATATGTGGTCAAAGGAAATATTTAAATGTGTATCAAAGTATTTCTGAATAACCGTTTGACACACCCAGGTGTGTCAAAATATCTCTCAGTGTATTGAGCTTGCAGTATGCAGAATGTGTGATGTGTGCCGAGTATTTACTACATTACAGGGTTTGCAGTATGTATGTAGAGTGTCTGATGTAAGTCGAGGTGTATACAGTGTTTGCAGTATGTAGATTTTGATGTAAGTCGAGTATATAATGTATTTACATTGTTTGCAGTGTGTGTGTTGCAGGTCGTAAACTCTACATTATGTGTAGAGCCCTGGCAGTTAGTACAGTGCAGCTAGCAATGGCAGGGTGTAGCGATGATGTAGCGATGTTGCGTTTCAAGCACTCAGTACGTACACTTTCAGACATCATAATTTCAAATCAAGGTCAACAATGTTTCAAATTCGTCATGATTTATCACAAACATGCATAACTTATCATAAGTGATATGTTATGATCGTAACTAATGTTTCATGCAAGATATTGATTTTCTTTTCAAATGTGAAGCGTTTGCTCTCTAAGCCGCAGTCTCAATGGCTTTAGTGCTTGTATGAAGTTAACAAGTATGCCAGTGAGATTTTCCTTATATGAAATGTGATAAATATTCCGGGTTCGAAAAAATTTTATGATATCAAATGAAAGACGACGACGTTTTTTCCAATGAACTCCGATCAACGACAAACGTAGATGGGTAAAAAGCTAACGATTTCTCAACAATAAATCAAAGAATGTCTAAAAATGTTTTTGGAAAACCTGGTTCGCTATGGCAACATCGTCGCATTCATTTGCGGCGTGCCAGTCATCGTTAATCTCGGTCATTTTCGTTTTTATCCCCCCGTGTGACCACCGATCATAGATTTTTACGTCTGCGACTAGAGTGGAAAGCCCAGAGGCTGAAACCAAAAATGAAAGGATGTTGTAATTTTACAGCAGAATCTAATAGACGTCCTTCTCCTTAGCACATTGTCTATGGAATAGGTCATGTCAATGCGGTGAAAAGATTCCAGTAAGACCCATCCCCTCGGAAGAAATGATCAGATGCCGGGATTTCCATGACTCACTGAGAGGGATTGGGAATTATTGGTGGTCAAACCCGTAGGAAACTTGGACAATCAAATAAGTCTACTTTTAGCGCAACTGGTTGCTCTGAATCAGCGATGCCGACAAGGAACCATAATCACCGACACAAAAGTTTGAGGATGGAATGGACAAGGAAACATTTAAATATGTGCTTGAGTCTCGTTCTTTTCACTGATGAGACGCGAGAAAACTTTGATGAACGTGATGGCTAGATAAATTCTCCAAATGAGGCGTCAACAAAATGAAGGCAAGCATTACGGAGAATCTATTTGCTAGTCCCATCAGAATACTCAGAAGGGACAGTTACATATGCTGCTCATGGCTATCTGCTTAAGGTAAGGGGCATTGGTTAGATTGCAGTGACTATACTGTAGTCACCCCTCAAAATCTCATCTCGTCATTTCAATTGTTCAGTTATTGTAAGATATACCAATGTAAATTTATTCAAAAGATAGGTCCAACTTGTTTGGCCTGTATAACCGATACGCACTGAAGGAGAAGTTATGTAAGGCCGCTACCACAATTGCCATATAGGGACTCAACGGCGGATGTAGCACCATCCCGGCCTTACAATAGGTGACCCAGTATGCATCACCAGCTCCTACAAGTGACTCTAGCCGCTTCGTAAATTGGATACCCCTTTCCAGTACACCAGCGGGTTCACGGACGTGCGAAGGCTTCCAATTCGCCTGCTCCTTACATCTGGTGAATCTTGCAGCTTTCCGCGGTGTCACTGGCGGGCCAAGGCTCTCTTATCGCTTGCCCCTTACAACTGGTGATCCCAGCAGCACCCACCGCTGCTCTCCAGCGGGTTCACCAACGGGCCGAGGCTCCTACATCGCCTGCCCCTTAAAACTATAGTATAATGAGTGCAGCGGGTTCACCAACGGGCCCAGGCTCCCTTATCGCCTGTCCCTTACAACTGGTGACCGCAGCAGCTCTCCAGTAATTTAACCAACGGGCCGAGGCTTCCACATTGCCTGCTCCTTCCAACTGGGGACCTCAGTAGCATCTCTGAGCTGCTTTCCAGCTGAACAAACGCAGCGATTTTCGTCGCAATAACCGCTAGCTGTTCCTATCACCGCAAGAACGTACAACCAAGCGCGAAAATGCACAACCAACCGAGCTGCCAAAACGCCTTATAGCAACGCTCGACACCAACGCTTTGCAGCATCGTGTTGTGACTCTCTCTCTCTCTCTCATCATTTGAACATACGTTAAAGTATCGTTTGAACTCCCTTCTCTCTAGGGGGAGGGTACCTGAAGTGACTATGCTTCAGTCACCCCTTAAAATCTCATCTTGTCATTTCAATTGTTCAGTAATCGTAAGATGTACCTTTGTAAATTTATTGAACAAAAAGCCCTCAAATTACACCAAAAAAAAAATCCAACACTAGCATCATATGCGTAAAGAGCATCTCTATCAGTTTCCTATCTATCCTTTTTCCGTTTCACCTCTTGTCTCCCAGACACACTCTGTGTCAAACTCTCTTTCCGTCTTTTCTATAAGCATAGACTGACTGAATGAAAGTTCCAACATCTCCGTCCTGTATGACCGATACGCACTGCAGGAGAAACTATGTAAGGCCGCTACTCACTTGCTTCAATGAAACTCAACGGCATAGGTAGCACCATCGGGGTCTTACAAGATAACATGCCTCTTTCGCTACTACTGGACTATGTTTTCATGAATGACAACCCTCTCTCTTACTCTGCTCGCGCCTCCCAAGGATTTTTAGCCAATTTGAGCATCGAGGGGAAAAATTTGATTAGCTGACCCCCATTCTCATCCTATTAAAGCCCGATTTAAAACACATTGGCTTAAATCAAACGAGAAGTTTATGACCATGCAAATCAATTTTATTAGTCGGGAAGAGACTCACAAGAAGCCGTCAACGCCGTAGCAGGGGCAGTCTTCCATGGCACAATTGAGAAATTAACTGATTCAATTGATACAAAAGTCCATAATATACTTAAAATCCATAGAGCTCACGTAATTGAATAATGAAGTTGTTTTGTTAACATTAATGCATTACTGCAATTATTTTTCGCATATACTTTGAATTGGTCTTTAGTTTGTCTGTTTATGCCTTATTTACGTGAACAAAAATATAACAACGAATGCATTTATATATATTTCGATTTTGAAATATTTAATTTGATAGTTCTATGTCGTGGTTTACGCTTCAGCTACCCTACGTTGTGTTTAAATAAACGTTACGAAGAAGGGTTCGTTTGGCCAACGATCACCTTCGAAAAAGATCCGCCTTCGCAAATATGTTCTCGTCGATAAGCTCAGCATATGCTTGGCTCTACGAACATCGCTCAGACATCGCCTCAAACCGTCAACGTCGAGAAAGCGTCGTTTGAAAGCTACCCCACCTTGATACCCCACTCTGGGAGAGCCATGTCGCCAGCGTCTGAAAAAAGCTGCAGTGCTAGACACTTCCATTGCTTTTCATATAATTCAACTCTTCTCCGTAGACACTTAGGTCTTGTTTATTCTATATAAATAACTTGTTAATTAATATGCAAACTTAATCTAATCTGATTATCTGACGACACTTGCTATTTCCGATAAATTATTAACGTAAAGGATTGTAAACGAGAACGTGTTTGTTCTCAGGCGTGACAGAGACGCCGAAGCATGGCCCCGTCTGGGAGGCTGGTCAGTTCATTAGCTGGGGAGCCATACAAAGTGCAGGACGTGTAAGTGCCTCGCTGCCCTCTGGGCAAGCGAAAGCGATGGCACTGGCATTTATATTCATTGAAGTCACGTAATTGACTTATCTATCAGTCGCCAATCTGGAATTTGAGTGCAGATGAGTATCAATCCATCATGTATCCACTATTATCATTCATATCTTGTTATTTCACGTCTAGGCTACTTGTAATTCGCCTTCAGTGTACGAAGCAATATTCTGTACCTAGGATGTGTGCGACGTAATTTCACATTATGTATTATATAATCTGTTTCGCTGACTGATTCAGTAACGAGGCCTCACCTCGATATGAGCTTTTTATAAATAAATTCCTGTTCATCGATTGTGTTAACTATTTTGAATCAGAAGACGTCGTTAATTCAAGTCATCATTTCAATATTAAATTACTAATTTTGAAGCCTGTTTATTTAATCCCTTGCAATTATTTGCCCTTTAATTATCAGAAATAAATATCATCAGAAAATATTAATGACAGAGTACCATCAAAAATATACTGAAAGAAATGTCATCGGAAATAAATGACTTATGAATTCGATCAAAGTGCTAGCTGAGAGGAACGATCATTATGATGGTGGCCAGCGTAGTGAGATTTAAAGTCTGTTTTCTTAATAATAACTGCATAATCTTGCTGAATTCACGATCCGTAAGGGACCGCTCAACGTCACGTTACCCAATTTATCCTATTATGCCCATTTAAACTATTTTGCCATTATTGTGTCTATTGTGAACCCATTTATTTCATACCATTGTTTATTGCTACGTAATTATTCATGTGTCTAATCATGCGTTTATTTCTATTGTGATTTAGTTTCTTTGAATTGTCATGCTTGAGGTTAGCCATTTCTAATCATGTTTGTGCCCATTGTATGTTAGTTATTCCAATTGTTAACCTATTCTAAATTTCCATTTCATTAATCATCATTGTATGTATTAATTGCACTTGTATTTGGAAATACCAATGTACGAAGCATTTAATTACAGACGATTTAGCAAATTGAAATCAAGCTTCATTCAATTAACTGTTTCACAGAATTTCTGTATTCGAGTAGTCAATTAGAACAGAATGATGTGAAAATTTATTTACGAGCTGTGAAACTTCGGACGCCATTTTGTTTCGACGAGAGACGCTCATGCAGCAGCTCCTTCATTCATACATGTCGCCTCGCATTCAAATTTCATATTCACGTTGAACATTCCAACTTTGTCATCCTCGCTCGTTTAGAATCTCAAAGTTTAAAAACAATACCTGTAAAATTAACGTCACTGAAATACAATTTGAAAAATTTTCTAAAATTATATTTATAGGTGAAAACTTTCATTAGAATGCCTATTAAAAATTTAATGACTTTTCATCCACTAAAGGAGACTCTTTCGAAAGAAAATATCATTCAGTTAGAAAAGTTTTTCGCGTAATCATAAAATTTACTTATACCATATATATCATAAATTTGATAATACGTACAAAATTTGATACAAAAATTGTAATCTACTGATAATTTCATTCTCACGTACATATCTAAACTTCAACGCATTGTTTCACCATGTAATCTACCATGTTGAGAAGAATGTTGTGCGTGAAAGTTCGCGTGTTGAGAATGTGATGTTTTTGATGTGTGAGCTGCTTGCTGTGGGGAAGCTGTGGAGGCGACTGGCCGAGAGCCTTGTCCATTGTTTTTATTTCTTTGGCCTACCCTCTGTCGCATGCTATGCCACTTGAGATTTCAAGCCTCCGCCCCAGCTAGTGGTTACTTCACTGCCGCCCTACCACTCTGCCACCACGCACGGCTGACTCTATATGTTTAACACTTAAAATTTTGACATAAAATTTAAAAGAATGATACGTAATGACGTGAGAATTTAACTTCTTTATTTTGTCATTTTAATTTACTTGTCAAATTTATAGTCAACTGATAACTATATGCGACCGCGAATTGAATACTGAAATGTAATTCATGCTCATCAAAATTATTGTTTCTTCATTTGAAAAGAATATCACGAAATTACTAGTTGAGAATTTGTTTAATGCTTATAAATTAGAACTTCAAAACGAAAAATGTAAATGCAACTTAAAAAAAAATAATTAGTCCCATTTCGATTCGAATGTCACACCGCTCTATCACTTTTTAAAATCCAACGTTAATGTGTTAATGTGCTATTGAAAAAAAAAATTGTATTCTCACCTGCTGCGAATTATAATTTAGTACCACGTCTAAGTAAGAACGGAATTAAACTATGAAATATGTCCTTTATGTAAACGTGAAATGACATAGTGAATGATATGTTTATGTGGATGCATGTAATGGCTGCCTGCAAAGAAAGGAGTGAAAATTTCGAAACTATATGATCACCAAATGACCAAAAATTGAAATTCCAGTTAATTGCTGCTGGGGACGTGTAACGAGAGCGTGGGTCTGCAACACGGCTTCACAAGAGACGCGCATACCTTCTTCCTAAGCATGCACAGTACTGGGCTGTACTGGGACGACGGGGCGACTCCACATTTCATGCAGGCGTACATCGTGTGCGTGACTCATCTCGGACCTGCGCACAGGACTGGAGAGCGGACACCAGGGCAGCGAGCGTCACAGCTGAGAGGGCTACGGTGCACACACACGGGCCCACACACTTCGCGACGACGAGCATCAGCTGATTAGCGCGCGGCGTGGTGTAATCCCAGGACTTCGACATCAGGAAAGCACCGATGGTGGATGAAGATACATCGGAGAATAATGTGGAGCTACGACATGTTGTGAATAGCGACGAGATAACCGATGAGACGGCAGCGTTTATCATTATCTACCGGATAATGTAAAAGATGGCGACATCCGTGTTAGAGGAAAACGCCCACTTCTTTCTGAGACCACATGGGGTTTTTACCCGGAGAAAATTCTTCTGTAAGAGATTCATCGGTTGGAAGCCCTCTTGGACTCTGCGCGACCAAGATTATTTAATTCCCGAAGTTATTTAACTTCAAGATTGCTACATGTGGCGGTCACGGCGGCGAGAGAGAATGCCGGCGTCGGTTGTCAGGAAAAGGACTTGCCGAAAATAAACTGGACCTACGTCTTCACATGGCACCTCGAATCAGAGCTTTTTTTAAGCAAATCTCGTTCGTATGCTTCACCATTGAATTCTCGGAACTACGCGTCATTCGACATTGTAGTCGCACATGTTGAGGTTAAGAAGAAGTTTATAATCAAGCAGGAGCTTGAAAAAAAATTGCAACGCGTGGGGAATTTGTCGTGGTTTACGCTTCAGCTACCCTACGTCGTGTTTAAATAAACGTTACGAAGAAGGGTTCGTTTGGCCAACGATCACCTTCGAAAAAGATCCGCCATCGCAAATATGTTCTCGTCGATAAGCTCAGCATGGGCTTGGCTCTACGAACATCGCTCAGACATCGCCTCAAACCGTCAACGTCGAGAAAGCGTCGTTTGAAAGCTACCCCACCTTGATACCCCACTCTGGGAGAGCCATGTCGCCAGCGTCTGAAAAAAGCTGTAGTGCTAGACACTTCCATTGCTTTTCATAAAATTCAACTCTTCTCCGTAGACACTAAGGTCTTGTTCATTCTATATAAATAACTTGTTAATTAATATGCAAACTTAATCTAATCTGACTATCTGACTACACTTGCTATTTCCGTAAAATTATTAACGTAAAGGATTGTAAACGAGAACGTGTTTGTTCTCAGGCGTGACAGAGACGCCGAAGCATGGCCCCGTCTGGGAGGCTGGTCAGATCATTAGCTGGAGTGCCATACAAAGTGCAGGACGTGTAAGTGCCTCGCTGCCCTCTGGGCAAGCGAAAGCGATGGCACTGGCAGTTATATTCATTGAAGTCACGAAATTGACTTATCTATCAGCCGCCAATCTGGAATTTGAGTGCAGATGAGTATCAATCCTTCATGTATCCACCGTTATCATTCATATCTTGTTATTTCACGTTTAGGCTACTTGTAATTCGCCTTCAGTGTACGATGCATTATTCTGTACCTAGGATGTTTGCGGCGTAATTTCCCATTATGTATTATATAATCTGTTTCGCTGACTGATTCTGTAACGAGGCCTCACCTCGATTTGAGCTTATTATAAATAAATTCCTGTCCATCGATTGTGTTAACTATTTTGAATCAGAAGACGTCGTCATTTCAAGTCATCATTTCAATATTAAATTACTAATTTGGAAGCCTGTATATTTAATCCCTTGCAATTATTTACCCTTTAATTATCAGAAATAAGTGTCATCTGAAAATATTAATGACAGAGTAACATCAGAAATATACTGAAAGATATGTCATCGGAAATAAATAACTTATGAATACGATCAAAGTGCTAGCAGAGAGGAACGATCATTATACTATTTTCAGTGCCGAAACAAAAAAAAGTAAAACTTAGAACACGTAAAAGAAATTAAAACAATTTTAATGATTTTGAACAATTCATTTACCACAAGTTAGTGATACATCTGTAGACTTTTTCCACGGATCACTGCAGGGATTGCATTCTAACTCTTAGTGCCAATGAAGAGGACACCGCGTTGAGATCGAAATTTTGAATAATAAAGATATATGAAGTCACTTTTCTTTCGGATTAAATGAAATAAAACAACTGAACCTAAATCTGTAAAATCCTAGACCCCAACTCTCATTCAACCCAAATTCAAATGACACATGCCATCACTCGTTTATACACACAAACACACCCAAGCGCTAACAACCACACATTCACTCACGGAAATATCCTCACATTCACACTTACGCACACACACACACAGAATTATGTCAATAGGATGAAGTAATGTACAGTTTGACTGCACTGAAGTCTTTATTTAAGTGAAACTTATGAGTTGAAATGAATAAAGACTTCAAAATCCGATCATGTTCATCATTTACAGCACAAAGAATGGAGAAGTGAGGTTTTTAAAAGGATTTTTGAAATGCTGAAAGTGGTCTAAAATAGCTGAATGGGATGATAAGGTCGTGGTATGCCAAACTAAATGATTCCAATAAACTTGCTTTTCTTTTTTGTGCTCAGAGGCTTGCTTTAGGACTGGAATTTCCTTACGTCGTTACCATAACCTAGTAGAGTTTCAGTATATTTTTTCAGGAATTTGTACACAGGAATTTGGGAAATCTTTAATTGGACGACCAAGCCATTGTGGCTGAAAACTGCACTTACTTCTCAGTGTTAAATCCGAATAGGATTCTTGTTTTAATTCAGCTTCGGTGGTCATTGTTATTTTTTTTGGTTGTTTAGGAAAGATCTTGGGCAACGCAAATTATTCTCTTCGTCTTTGTTCTTGCCTTTCAGTGTACCGACTCAGTCTAAATCATTTTTTTGTGGCATGTTTAACCAATACTCTTCAATCAATTGTTAAGGTTTCGAGGACTTTCAATAACATTCCTTTGGTAGAAATATTAGTTTCACACAAGAGGCGTACGTGAAAATTGAGTTATATTTGTCGTGTTACTAGAGAATAACACAAATTTGAGATTTTAGCAACTAATTCTTTGTGAAATAAAGAAAACGCTACTTCATTTCAAGTGGTTTTAGACGTAACAAAGCCAGAACCAAGTAATAAAGCCAAATCATCAGACAAACATTCGCTGCCAACTGTACAGTTACAATGACGTACATAATTCAAAGATTCGATCCTGGATGGCGGCTGGAGAATTAACACTGCAAGATTACACAGCCTGGGGACGCAAATGAACCACAGTGGCATACCTTGCAGTTGAATTCTACGGTTTTAAATACCAATAATGAAGAAACATTTTTTCTTCGTAATTAACTATTGTAAGAAAAGAAATGCAAGGCTCCCAAGCCCAGTTAAAAGTAGATGCAGTGTCACCAACGGCTTTCTGCAGTAAGGTGCAGTAAAGCACTGTATGGTCGATTTAGAGCGTGCATTGCAACAACAGGTCTGGTTGTTACGAAGATCGGTTGCAGCCTCAGGATGTTTAGTGCCAGGAAAACTATGCGCACAACATGCTGCAAGCGAACACTATTGGCCAATAGTGTGCGCTATTGTGTAGCCAATGCGGTTCGTTTCCGATCAGTGGAGTTGACTGACGACATTACAGCAGTGACACGTGCAGCCGCACTCCAAATAGAAACCGCATTAAAATCAACCATGACGTCTGAATCTGAACTTGTGCATTACTGTGCTGGTCATAAATATTGTACAGGGTGCGCCAGAGAAACTTACTTATTTGAAAAAATTCCCGCGCGGTGAGTTGAGCGGGTAGAGGGGCGAGAGGGGGCGCATCTGGAGATGGAAGTTCCCAAGTTTGTTTCTCCCGCCAGTC
>JACJUY010009320.1:9148-29673 GCA_014220935.1 Platorchestia sp. MABIK | reverse complement strand
ACGTAACCATATCTGGAGTGGGCTTTCCCGTATTGATAATAACAACACCAGAAAGTCCAACCCGACACTAAGGTGTCCAATCAGAATTGGTTCTAGAGTTCGTACACCTCTCACGAGAAGGGGTGGGGGAGTAGTGACACTCAGCTCGCGATGATTCTTTATTGGAGTGATGTGCTGAGATATACAATGAACGGTACACGAGCGGGCACCGCCCCAGCACCGCTTTGCTGGCATACGCCGCAGACTCGGCGGTGACTCCCTGACTACCTGTCGTGACCTTCTTCTCTGTTCAATGCAATTATATTGTTCGTCCTACTTCATCAGTCGTTTCAAGGTTGACCTTCAAATTTACGGTTTATTTCAGCAGGATATATTAATCACATATCTTAGTACGGCCAACATTTACTGTTTTAACGAAGGGTGAACACACTTATGACAAGGGTTGGATGAAACTAACAATGTTAAGGATGATAAAATAATGGACAATTCCAAAGAACTTAACTTGGAGTGCGCAGCGATGATGACAAATAATGGTCTAGTAATTACGTTAAATTGGATATGTCGATATGAAGTTACACTGGGATTACATAGACTCTCACTCAGAGTGCCGGCTGAGTATTAAATTAACAAGTCAAAAGGTGGCACTAACAGACCTTTACAAGACGAATTCTCGTACTATAATGATTCTACTTAACTGTCAACGTATGCTTAAATAGCCGCAGTGACGGCTGCAGCTTCTGTAGATTCGTTAGGACAGTTGGCAGCGCTCAACTGTCGAAGAGTGTTGGCGTTTTTCTCTGTCGCCTTTCCTATGCGCAATGGCTTGCTGAGCTTGCTTACGTCGTTGATTTATAACTAACCGATCGGGCGTAAGGTCTACGTTCTGCCATTCACTCTTTTGGTGGTGGATTTTCACAGTTTGTACCTAGTTACATAACATATCTCCCCATCCCATTTTCATTAGCATCCTCCTGGATGCGAGTTGGAAGTTTCCGTCTACTGAAGTTTGAATTTCGTTCTTCATTGCATAGGAGAATTTAGACGAGCCGACGAGATTTGTGCTTCTGACACACTCTGAATCGAAGATCCTCAATACACGGTAGCACCCAGTTGACATCGGGACGTCCTTTCCTGTTCACCACCGAAGATCTTCTCTCGTGACTATTGACGTTCTTTCGGAGGCTAATCCGAAGACATCTGGGGGTTAAGACCACCCAAATAATTTAAATACCGAGTGTTTACTCGATTAGTCTTTATTCGTCCTCCTGCGCGTAGTTATCGTGAACATATCAGTGTCCGTCGGTGTCTTCTTACTTTTCTTTCGCCATCGTCGAATCAATGTCAGGGGAATAAATATGATCGGGGGGTAGTCTCATTCTCATCGAGCGGGAGCACCATCCTCCAGACTGAAGCTCAGTTGTCCGCAGATTGCGTCACGCTCCGCGGCCGTAGTACGCGCCCGGGACCCACAGAGTCCAATGCCGCAGGATTTCAATCCCGCCCACCCCTCTCCCTCCACCTCCGAGCAGCTACAGCATTTTTAGGTTAGGGTAATTCAGGTTAGGTAAGTTAACTTAAGTTAGGTTAGGTAGGTTAGGTTAGGTTAGGTTGGGTTAGGGTAGGCCAAGTTCAGTTAGTTTACGATTAAGTTAAAAAAGTTAAAGAATCCCTGTTTTCGAGTGTCGAGATGGAGGGTTCGAATGGCCAAACACCAGCGGTCGTTGTCAAAACTTATTACATTGATTTAATGCAGGTTGACTTTGGTATTCCGCATTAGTATCCACTTACTAAGTACTTGTAGTGATTATATTACAGTGATTAATAATAACTGTAAAGCGAACAGATAGGTTAATAAACCTCAGTAGTACTACATAGTTGCTTCCCCCTTCCGGACCTTTTTTTTCATTTATGAACCTAGAGCAATAAAATTTGGTACACTGATAGGAAATGCAATTTAAAATCATTTACCTTCTATGAAAAAATGTAATTTTCTTTGAAAATAAAATTGGAAATCATAGAAAACGTCATTTTTGGGGGGAGTTTTCTAAATGCTTATTCTCTGACAGTTTTTGAGCTACAGTAATGATTTTGGTATCATTGGATGCAGAATAACGTGGACATTCCAAAAAATTCAATGCTTTCCTCAAATTTCCAATATTTTTTTACCTTTTTTATATTTCACCATTCATATACCTCATGGTAAGCGTCCCTCTTCCGAACCTTTTTTTATTATTGAATTTAGAGCAATGAAATTTGGTGCAGATAGGAAATGCAATTTAGAGTCATTTACCCTCTATGAAAAAATGCGATTTTCTTGAAAAGAAAATGGGAAATCATAGAAAACGACATTTTTGGGGGGTTTTCTAAATGCTTTTTCTCCGACAGTTTTTGAGCTACAGTAATGATCTTGGTATCATTGGATGCAAGATAACGTGGAGATTCCAAAAAGATAAATGCTTTTTCTCCAATTTTCAATTTTGAATTGAATAATGAAAAAACAAGCAAGCAAATTTTTTTTCTATAAATTCAAATTTATGACGTCATAACTTTAAAACAAAATGAATTTTGAAAAACCATTTGACTTTTTGGAAAGCCCTTGTTTTTCCGCATCGAATGATGCATAAATCATCACTGTAGCTCAAAAACTGTAGGAGGAGAAGCATTTTGAATCTTAAAATATAATTTTTAAAACAAATGAGTTTTCAAGACGTTTGTCATAATTTCTCCGAAGTTTACAAAGCTAGAGCAATGCGGTTTGTTGCATTTGAAAGTGAAATGTGTGCTCTTCTAAAATTACGAGGGGATTTCCAAATTGTTTATGTAACGCTTTCCGTAGATTTTTTTACCCTAAAATTATAACTTTTACCCTGACTCTTACAAAAAAATTCATAAGAAATCCGGAAAAAAAAACAAAAAATCCCTCGTAATTTTGGTAGAGCGCACATTTTACTTTCAAATGCAACAAGCCGCATTGCTCTAGCTTCGTAAATTTCAGAGAAATAATCAAAAATATGTATATATATTTTTTTTATTATAAATAAAAACTAATTTTCTATGCCCTAATGGAAAAACTTCTATTATAAAATCTGTTACGAATTTGGAGATATAGTATTGTGTTACGATACGAGGCTGGGCCTTTCGGCCTCTCGCTACCGATAGAGGAATTTCAACCTCAAAAGTCGAAGAATGAAAGAGAAATTAAAGATGGAAATACACAGAAAGAAATGGATGACAGAACAGATGGAAATTAGAAATAGCAGTGTTCGCATAGTTGCACCACGAGTTTACCTTAATTTATCAGCACGGATAATGACGACAAAAATTGTAAGATTAAACATATTTATTTTTATTTACCGTAGAACACGCGAGTTAAAAGCACACAGAAATTAAACGAAATGATCAAGAGGGCACGAGTGCAATAATGAAAAGTACACATGACATTCCTGACACAAAGATTCAATGCGACATAGTACTCAAAGAAAAATGGTGTAATGCTCACCGAGAATCAAGATTATAAGTTGTTAAGCGTGAGCAAATGATCAACGGTTGCACAAAATTTCAGGAAGATTCTAAATGACATGAGATTACGAAGTAATGA
Source organism: Platorchestia sp. MABIK (assembly GCA_014220935.1). Lineage (NCBI taxonomy): Eukaryota > Metazoa > Arthropoda > Malacostraca > Amphipoda > Talitridae > Platorchestia > Platorchestia sp. MABIK. Next base: position 26,075 of record JACJUY010009320.1, on the reverse strand, counting down.
TGAAAACGTTTGACAGAGTGACATCCTTGCTCACCACAAGGTGCCAGAAAACTCTAGAACAATTCACATTACGAGCCGCTCGAACTCTCGCTCCATGACCGAATAATACAGCTCGGCTGAGTGTGCTCCACCACACGATGAATCAAAAATAAACACTTTACACCATTTGCGCGCCATTTATAAGCACTTTCCAATGTGCTGATTCGTACCTAACTCACACTTGTATCACTGTTCAATTTCTCAACACCAAAAATAAATCCCTAGCTCTTCTGTGCTGTCTCGATGGCACTGATGTGATGCCGTCTCCATTTGGTGCTTAACGGAGTCACCCCAGGCTCCTCCGTTGCGTCGGCCCATTTTTGGCGGCTGCCGATGTTGGTTGCACTGCCCTCGCTGGGGTTGGCAATTCTTTGCGAGGCGCTCAATCCACTGTCTGTTCGCTCCATGCTGCCCGTTGAAATTTTGAAATCTTACAGAGGCTGTCGGTGTGCGATTAGTGCAGGCCGAGTCTGTGCTCTTCGTTGCCTGGCGTCTGACTAGTCTCGATGGTCGTCGATCGTTAGTGGTGCTGCTTTTTCTGTCGCAGAGTCATGGCAATGGTTGTTTAACGTTGCTCGCTTTAACGGTAGCTTGCCTTTTTCTGGCCTCCTCAGTGTGTTTGTTTCCACAGGTTGATCAGTTCTGAGGCTTATTCAATTACACACTTTGTCGGGGAAGGTCGGCAGGAGCACCGGCCCTCCCCGCTCAGACGCTTCTCTCGCACCAGCTTTCCTTCCAAGACCCCGATTCTTCTTTTCGCACCCTTATATGTGCGTTGCTCGGATCCTTCTCGAACGTTCACGAATGTTCGCAGTTATGAAGACAGCGTTCTAATCCTGATTGGTGGAATTCTCGCTTGTCGTGACGTCTCGAATTCTAATTGGTGCGTATCGTATGCCTCGTAGGTACCCCACGCTGTTCCAGGTCGATGAATGGCTAAGACGGAGCCCTCACTTAGGGTAACGCCCCTTTTGTCCTCCGAACCTTTCTCACGCTTTGAGGCTGCTTCGATGCGTGTGTTGATGTGTTTTGTGTGCGCTGTGTGTGTGCTGTGTCGCCGTGTGTTTGTGTGTGTTGTTTGTGTTGTGTGCTTGTGTGGGTTCGAGGGATGCCTGAGCCAGCAGGCTGTTGACATTGATGGATGGCAAGGCTCTTGAGATTGTGAAACATGAACACGACGGCTGCCCTGTGACAACTTTTCCCTCTTAAGCCGTCCAACGGTCAAGAAACTTGATCTACCAAACATTCCGATGTCCCTTCGCGTTGCTCTGTTCACATAATCTAGCCCAACGGTTGACATTCAAAGCTTTTCTGTGCTTTACCTAAACCAGCCTAGAAACACATTGCATTATTATAAGATATGAGATATTTCTCTACAATTGTGCAAATTTTCATAGACGTACGTCCAATAGAAAAAAAGTTTCCATTTTTTGGAAATGGTTCCCTTAACCGCAAGGTTTTAGTACTAGCGTAGAGTGTTGCCGTGTCGTCGCCGAACAGCTGGTAGCGCAGGGTACAGAGCCGCCTCTGTGTGTCGTCGAGGAACAACAACAAAGCTCCGCGCACGGATTGCTCTGCTGGTGGTGGTCTGCCGTGGCTGTCTGCCGCCATAGAAGATCTTGGGTCGCTGCAATAATCATTCAGTGTTATTTTCAGGATATGGTAAATTTTTCCCCATGGATTTCTTTGAAGTTGCAATTATTTATCACCCGTCTTCTCATTCTATCTCTCCCTTGTCATTTACATTTTGGTGTGTCATCCTTCTACGGTTCACAACTAATATCAAAATAACCTAACGCGCAATAAGCTCAAAGAAATCCATTAAGAGAACATTATAACTAATACATAAATGAATAAATGCAAGGTAAAATGAAATTGATTCGAAATACTAAATACAGCATGCAATACTTCAAATAGCCTGTGGAAAGTAATAAAACTTTAATTTCATGAACAAGTTTCTAGGCATTAACACACATTCCTGCGAAGGAGTTATGAAAGGACACATGAACGGGTCATAAAATTGGCATCGATTTAATTTTCTACATAACTAATCAATTTCATCACGACTAAAACATAAATTGGCATTTCAAATACGACATTACATTAAACATGATACATAAGAGAAGAAAAACATCCTACTCGCATTTCTCTGAGGAGATTAATTAATCCTAAATCAATGCATTTATCCTAAATATGAAACATGAAAGAAAAGTTAAACGCAAAGGAAATAACTTGGAAAAATTTCTTAACATTAAACATAGTATGTTGAGAATGAAATGAGGCAATCATGTCAAGATTCCGGAAACATTTCTGTGGGGGCAAGTGCAATTATACTTAGATTCGTCGCTTAGTTTTGTTCCTTAGAGGATATCTAGGTACAGATTCTTCCTCGCGACGCTCGTTTTGCACAATCGGGACGTCATTTATTTCCGGTTCTTGGGGATCATCTCCTTCTCTGCCATTATCAAAATGGAAAGCTAGAGCATCGTCTAGGTATGCTCTTTTGACGCGGTTAAGATGAACATTTTATTCTTTGCGATCGGAGTAGAGGCCTTTGATGACGATATTATTCTCGCGTCGACTAATAACGCGATAAGGACCTCTGAATCTAGTCGGCCAGGCTCGGTCAACATCAGCGCGACCTGATTCATTTCTGAGCATGACTAATTCTCCAGGTTGGAAATCAGATTCGCGTGCCGTGCGATTGTAGATTTGCGCTGAGGCTTTTCTTGCCGCCTCCGAATTTTTTTTGACAACCGAGAAAGCTTTTGAATCTAAGTGACACTTCAACTGCGTAGTCCTGATCGCATGCATAATTGATCGGTTGTTCTTTGAAGATTTCATGGTAAGGTAGATTGCATCACGACCGAAGAAAAGATAGAATGGCGTATCCCGAATGGCAGTTTGATATGAGGTATTAATGGCTAGGGTCACAAATGGGACAGTTTGATCCCAATTGAATCTATCTTCGGCAGCTAGATGAGAAATCGCAGTTTTCAAGATGCCATTCATTCTTTCACAACAACCGTTTACCATCGCATGATATGCGGCTGTAGTTTGAGATTTCGCATTCAAATTTTTGCGCATGTCTTGGAATAGTTTGTTTGTGAATTCGCTACCTCGATCACTAACAATAGTATTAGAAGCAGAAAATTGCCCTACGTACTGAGTGAAAGCTCGGGTAACTGAATCAGCCGTTTTGTCTTGAAGAGGATACGCATCTACAAAGCGCGTGATATGATCGACAATCGTGTGTAAATACTTATTACCACTGTAACTAACGGGTAATTTCACAAGGTCAACAGCAACTCTTTCAAGGGGAGACGAAGTCTCCGGGAATTTGCCTAGAGGAACTTTGAATTGGCCTTGCCATCGTCTTCTTTGACAAGAAAGACACTTCTTGACATAATCTTTCACATCGCGGATCTGATAAGTCCAGAAGAGCTTGTCTCTAGCACGTTCAAGAGTTCTCAAGAAACCCATGTGTGCCGATAGGTCATTATCATGGCTGAGTTTTAAAGCTACCTCAACTAAAGACTTAGGAATGGCAATCTGTACATTAGTTCTGCCGTTTCTACGTTTCTTTCTAGACAACCTACAGAGGACATTATTATCATCTATGAAGTACTCATCAATATATGAAATCTTACAATTACCATTATCATTACCGTTCACCACATTTCTGACGCTAGACCAATATGGGTCCATTTCCTGCTCTTAGACAACGTCATCCAAGCTTAAATTCTCGGCCTCTACAGCAGCATCTTTCTCACGGGCCACGGATGCAGGTCGGGCACGTGCATCGTTGACAGAGACACCTGTCGCGTCATTAACACTAGAACAAGGTTTAGATCTAACATGCACATTGGGACTATCTTTAGGGTTACTCTTATTACATTTCAGCTGATCAGCATCAACAACAGCGTTGACAGTTCTTTCGGATCGAGACAGGTAGTCAGGCAGGTGGTGCTGTGAACCAGGTTTATATCTAACAGAAAAATTATATTCCTGCAAGAGCAGCGCCCATCTGGAAATACGGTGATTACCTGCCTTATTAGCAAAGATAAACGTCAAAGGTCGATGGTCAGTCACAACTACAAACTCATATAGATACAGATATGCGTCATAATGTTTGATAGAGTCATGAATTGCGAGAGCTTCAAGTTCTGTTGTAGAATACTTAAGTTAGTTGCCTTTTAACTTTCTACTGTAATACGCAACGGGCAGTTCGACACCATCATGCACTTGAAGTAATGCTCCACCAATTGCTACACCGGAAGCATCAGTGTGCAGGACAAATTCTTTTTGGAAGTCAGGAAATTTGAGAATTGGAGCTGAAACAAGTTTGTCTTTTAAGTCATCGAAAGCTCTTTGATGAACGTCAGTCCATTTGAACGTATTCGTCTTTTTCGTAAGTTCTGTCAAGGGTGCTGCGATACGAGCGTAATTCTCAATGAATTTGTGGAAGAACCCTGTGGCACCAAGGAATCTTTTAACTTCTTTTACGCTCCTGGGTCTTGCAACATCTGCTAAAGCTCAAACTTTTTCTGGTCTAGGAGTCAATCCTTCAGAACCAACTCGAATTCCAAGAAACGTTACCGAGTTTGCGGCAAATTGGCATTTTTTTCAAACTTAATTTGAATCCTGAAGCAGCAGTTTGTGTCAATGCTTTTTCTAAGTGCTCAATGTGGGTCTCAAAATTGCACGAGTAGATGATAATATCATCCACATAACAGAACAGAAATTTTGAAATGATGGGAGCAAATGCCATGTTAACAGCTCTTTGAAGTGCCGCAGCAGATGTTATCAAGCCTTGTGGTGATCGCAAGTATCTGTAGCTTCCTGAGGAAGTTTTGAAAGCGGTAATATCTCTGCTCTCAGGAGACAGGGCAATTTGGTGAAAAGACGATTTCATGTCGAGAGTGGTAATTAAATTAGAGTCTTTCAAACTCTCTAACGTCTCTGTCATGTTCGGGATGGGGAATACGTCTTTCTTACAAATTTTGTTGATAAGACGAAAGTCAACAACAATTCGATGAGTGCCATCGCTTTGCGAACTGTCAAAATTGGAGAAGACCATGCCGAGAAGCTGGGCCTTGCCGTAGCATTTCTTGAACATGTTCTTCAAATAATTGCTTAGTCACATGGGGAACACGATACTGAGGCGTATTTATCGGACTATGTCCTTGAACGTCTAATTTGTGCAAAGCATTACGTGCAAGTCCAATTTCGTTACCAACAGCAAAGGAATCTCAATGCTTGTTGAGCAATTTCACAAGGGTAGTTTTCTGGTCAAAATTTAAATGAGATAAGTCTACATTGTCATTCATTTCATTGAATAAAAGTTCTCTGCATCTCTCTGCATCATGCAAGAGACTGCTATTTTTCTCAGTCTGTCTGCCAGCGTCCTGGTCAGAGTGCCTCGCACCCTCTACGGATTGTTTACAGTCGTGTACAGCTGCCGCAGTAAGAGCATCGTCAGCAGTGTGAGCAAGTGAAGTGTCAGCACAGCTATTACTTTCGTTCGAGTCAGACTCTTCAATAGCAACGTCTAAGACCGCACAAATTTTATTCTTAGGTACAAGAACATTTTTGTCGTTATAATTGACGAAAACTAGAGGCAAGGTACCATCTCGGACATTAGCTAGGGTACGGGGCACTGCTATTCCTTTGCAAGTTACACTCTGTTCTAGCACGACTGTTTTTCCATTCATGTGCCTGGGCACTCTTAAATACGAATGGCATGAAGTGCCACCTTCTACAGTTAAGTCATTTGGCATCATTGCTACACTGAAAGACGCGTCCTCTGATTGCTTTACAAAGTTGATAGAATTAGAGGCGCCAACGTGTTGAAAAGGGTAAGTTCTGTCGTTGATTTTTACATGGCCTTTCTCGTATTGACCGTACTTTATTTCAACACTGAACCTCTTAAGGAAGTCCCGTCCTAACAGTACGGCAGCAGGGAAAAATGAATCCTCAATAATGATTGCGGCATGAGAACAATCTACATTTCCTAAGTTAAACTTAAGCTCGACCGTGCCTAGCGTGTGGAGATTATCTCCGTTTGCCGAGAAAAAAACTTTTGTGCATCGCTTGATTCGGAGAGGGTCTTTGAATAATTTGTTAATTACACTAGATTTTATGAGGGTAACAGAAGAGCCAGAGTCAACGAAAGTAGAGCAATTTTTCTTTTCAACTTTCAAATTAATTATGGGGGAAACGCATTTCGACTGCCTTGGAAGTTTTTTGACTCAACTGTAGAAACGTTACCGTTTTGATTTTCACAGTCGTTGATTTACGTTTATGATTGTTCCCAAAGTAGCGGGTATTCCCGTGAGTTGCGCTTGACCATTTGTAGGGGTTCGGGGGTTTATAGGTTCGTTTTTTGAGGGGGATAGTGCTGATGGCGATGCTTCTCCATCACTAGGTCACTTTCGTGGACTCGTCTCTTCCTACTCTGAGCAGCTTTCTCCTCGAGAAGAGATTCCTCAATAGATCTCGATTTATCCAAGAGTTTTGAAACTGTTTCAGGATCAAAATCGTGGGGCAATTTCTCACTGATCCTGGGATTCATATTTTTTATCAGAGTGGATATCAGGATCTTTTGCGCTTTGTCATCTTCGTAATGCCACTCCTGTCCAAATGCATCTTTCCAACTAGCCAAAACTCGGGTTGCATAAGCATTATCCGATTCATCATTTTCTTGGTGCAGATTAAATGGGATTTTATGAACTGATTTTCTGTAATTTGTAGCACCTTTGTACACTGACGCAAGCCAAATTTTCACATCATCTAACGTAATTAATTGATCAAATTTGAGAACATATGAATCCCATGCCTTCCCTGTCAATGCGTTCTTAAGGTAACGGCATTGTAAACTAGTATCATTAGCGTAAATGTCTACTCTAGTTTGAAAATGCTTTAAAAAGGAAGTTACACAACCCTCTCCGTTAAATTTGGGAAGCTCGATTGCATGGCTTAGAGTTACAATGATATTATTATTTACGTTATTATTATTATCTTCTGCCATTTTAAATTAAATGTTTCGTACAATATGTTCCCATATACACGGTCATAAATGAATTAGAAATAACATGACACGACATCCATAAAAAGTTTGACACACATAAATAATTGTTATAAATCAATAATAGCGATGCAAAATGGGTGCACAGTAGAGTTCAAATAGGCATTATGATCCTATGAAATGGGTTAAATTGGGCAGTGTAAATGGGATATTAAATGTGTAAATGTAGCAAAATAGTTACAATGACATGAATATACACAAAAAATATATAAATAAATCAATACAATGAGACAAATCATAGAAATGGGTACAATGATATTAAATTTACACAAATAAATCAATACAAATCATATGAATGGGCACAATCACAAATGAGATGAATTTTGTAATGAACAATTAGTTTGAGTTTGGCCATTCACGTTAAGTTTTTATTTTAATTTTGGTAGCGTGGAGAAGCTATCTCTTACGGAACGTGAGCACGGCGAGATTAAATTACAGTTCTAAAATTGACTTGAATCTCACTCAGCTGCCACCAATTGTCGTAGCCTTCTTTTCTTTCCAATGCGATTATACTGTTCGTCCTACTTCATCAGTCGTTTCAAGGTTGACCTTCAAATTTATGGTTCATTTCAGCAGGATATATTAAACACATATCTTAGTACGGCCATACATCTATTGTTTTAACGAAGGGTGAACACACTTATGACAAGGGTTGGATGAAACTAACAAATGTTAAGGATGATAAAATAATGGACAATTCCAAAGAACTTAACTTGGAGTGCGCAGCGATGATGACAAACAAAGGTCTAGTAATTACGTTAAATTGGAAATGTCGATATGAAGTTACACTGAGATTACATAGACTCTCTCTCAGAGTGCTGGCTGATTATTAAATTACCAAGTCAAAAGGTGGCACTAACAGACCTTTACAAGAGGAATTCTCGTACTATAATGATTCTACCTAACTGTCAACGTATGCTTAAATAGCCGCAGTGACTGCTGCAGCTTCTGTAGATTCGTTGGGACAGTTTGCAGCGGTCAACCTTTGAAGAGTGTTGTGCGTTTTTTCTCTGTCGCCTTTCCTATGCGCAATGGCTTGCTGAGCTTGCTTTCATCGTTGATTTATTACTAACCGATCGGGCGTAAGGTCTACGTTCTGCCGTTCACTTTTTTGGAGGTGGATTTTCACAGTTTGTACCTAGGTACATAACATACCTCTGCCTGACTCTCTCTGACAACAGCTCATAATAAACGTAACCGTATCTTAGGTGGGCTTTCCCGTATTGATAATACATGAATGACAACACAAGAAATTACAATCCCGACATGAAACTTCAAAACTTCCAATTAATATTAAGGCTCGATCTCCAATGACAATAGTTTCACTCTAAATCCAACTTCAATCCAACTTGTTAAAAATGCACCAGTGTCAAGTTAAAAGACCCACATGGTCTGGTATCACAATCACTACCATCCTGGTCTGGTCATGTTAATTTCATTTATAAGTAATTCAGTCCAATGTTTTAATAACATTCTTTAATTTATAAAAAAAATTCCCTCCAGCCAGCTTATCTACATCTACCATGATTATTTAAACATTGAATTCAAAAATCCAAATAGTAAATGTATCGATACCAGTTGAAGATCCAATAACTGTAACGACAGTTATGAGCAAATGTAACGACCAGGTTGAGACATTTCGATAACATCCTCGAAATAACACGGGACAAAAGTTTCCTTTCACTGTGGTCAGTTTTCGATTCCGGAACATGTGTTTTATTTTTAATTTTCGTTTTCTTGTCGAATGTATCAGTCGAATCTATCGTGCGTCTCAATGAATGTTGTTATTCCTTTTGAATTTGCAACACAAACCTTGTATAGCTATTTGTGTTCCTTCTTTTGGTTCATTGCGTTGAACTTCTTCTTCTTTTTTTCATCACGTTTTGTCATATTCTGTTAGCTTCTTATTTATTTTATACGTGTTGTGATGCGTAATTGGTTTTTAGTCTTTCTAAATTTTTGTATGCAATTGGTATTTGTGTTCAGCTGTAAGCTGTCGCGCTGCAGGCGGGCAGTTTGCTGGTGGCCGATTTTTCTGCTGGTGGCCGATTTTAAATTTTTCTGTTGCTTGTCTCTATTACCGATTTGGGTACTTAAGTGTTTTGTTTTGTTTCGTATTTAGCTTGTTTATTGAGTTCTGATTGAATATTTGTTTGATTGGAACATTGACTTAGCAGTTTTGATGAAGTTTTTTAGTTTCATTTTGTGACATCGTCTCTGAGACTAGCAATGAATTTTTTCAGATGAAACCGGTAATCGTTAATTAATCGTGATAATAATATCCTACATCAATTGCTTCATTAATTACTTGAATTAATTTTGGTTTCCCAAATTCTTAAATCATTTGTGTACCTCATCGGAAATAATATTTCAGTAAACGACGGTGAATGTCATTTAGATTAGTTTCGCTTAACGTCATCACTATTCTATGTTGTGATGTATTATACCTTTTTCCGTTTATACTTTTTTTATCTAATATCGTATTCTTTGCTTCAGATAAAGTGCGATGATGATTCCATAGACCGGTAATTGCGTTTATTTATATAGTTTTCCCCATGTACTTAACGTAGAATATCCCCGTGAACATAATGAACCTTTTGTAATCAATAGTATTATATGTTAAGTGGGAGGACCCACTTCCGCGAAAAGAGGAGCCATTTCGGGGTTGTAATTTCTTGTATTGTTATTCTTGTATTATCAATACGGGAAAGCCCACCTAAGATACGGTTACGTATATAATGAGCTGTAGTCAGAGAGAGTCAGGCAGAGGTAGTCAGGGAGTCCCCGCCGAGTCTGCGGCGTGTGCCAGCACAGTGGTGCTGGGGCAGTGCTCCGCCCGTGTACTCTTCATTGTATATCTCAGCACATCACTCCAATAAAGAATCATCGCGAGCTGAGTGTCACTACTCCCCCACCCTTTCTCGTGAGAGGCGTACGAACTCTAGAATCAATTCTGATTGGACACCTTAGGACCTCAGGGTTGATATATATCGTGACGAGACCCGAACCTCGAAAACCGACACTTGTACTTGTGCGCTGGCGAAACTCGGATCACAGAGTGATCCGAGTGTCTACCGTCCATGAATATCCAGCTCATTGAGTGATACAATCAACAAGCGTGTTCCATAGAGCCATCCTTTTCGTGGGTTCAAATTACGTAGAAGCATTTTGATTGCAACTTTCTTCAACTTGAGTAAATGGGGAGGGATTCCAGACGGATTTTGAGAATTTAGGAATTCCATTGGGTAGTTTATTTCATTTTTAACGTTATAATCTCCCATTGAATCTACACTGGTGAAGTATGTGTTTACCTTGTAATTAGATCCAAAACATTGTTGTTCGATTGAAGAGCATCTTTATTTTTTAGAGTAAGGATGATTTTCCCACTCACAGCTTTGATCGCCTCATTAGTATCAAGTTTGAGCGAATTGCCGAAGATGTCCTGCACAATATTTTCTGATGATTGCATTTCTCGTGGGATCGCAATTAAGTCATTTCCCAGCTCTTCAGCATCAGATTTCGTTCCATTTTCGATTGAAATAAGCCATGTGTTAAACTTCTGTTGGTTTTCTGTGCGCATATTATCTGTTAATGACAGTTTTGTTACAAACCTCCATAGATTTGATTGTTTAATTGAGGATTCACTTATTGCTACACTTGATGCTCTGGAAATAATTGGAGCCGTTTTCCTAAAATCACCTCCTAAAAGCAAAACTTTTAAGCCAAACGCGCTTTGAGAATTCATTATTTCTTTCAGTAGATTGTTTATTACTCCGAGAGCATTGCATGGAAGCCTCATCAATGATAATTAAGGTCGGTGATTTTATGTTCTCAGTCTCCGGAGAAAATATTCTCATCATTGATGTTGAAGTTTCCAACAAAGGGATAGGGAGCTTGGATCCACTGTGGGCAGTTCGTTCATTTCTTAGCAGATCAGCAGCAATTCCTGTAGTGGCATATGTTAAACCCGTTTGTTTTGTGTATTTCAATACTTGAACATTACATTGTATAAATAAGTTATGCCTGTGCCTGCAGGACCATCGAGAAAGAAAAAATTCTTCTCTCTCCCTTCATGGTTTATCGTCAAAATAATTTCATCAAATGCAACTCTTTGCCCATCGTTCAAAGTAGAGATCAGAGCTTCAGGAATGATTTCATTATCATGCACTTGACCTTCAACTTCCAACAATGAAGTTGGAACTGGCAAATGAAGGTCCTGACAGTTCAAACCATGCAGTGACAGAGTCGCCTGTATTTCCTTCAATGCCTTTTGAATGGCGGTATCTGTTTTCTCGGAGCTAAAAGTCTTCAATGAGTTCATCTTTGAATTGATGAAATAACTCAAACGGATTAGCAGGTGTGTCTAAGACGCAAATAAGTGCAAGCAACTCTCTCAGCTGTTTTGGCATATGCAACTGCGAGGCTTCAAGGCGTCAACTACAACTACAACTTCAAGGCGAAGGAGTTGTACTGTTCAAGGCGTCAACTCCAACTCCCTCTGGCAACGCAAAGGGAGTTGCACCGTAGTTGCCCCTTCGCCGAAGACCATTGTCTCGGGTTCCTTGGCGTCAGCAACACCACCATGGTTCTCAGGAACCTTGCCCCACTCACCACCAAACCGACGTTTCCTAACGTCACACACACGCCAAGGCATGCTGTTTTCGCACACCACGTGCTTAGACACGACGCCAGTGACCTCACCTGACGTCCACTGCTTCGTGCATGAGGGCAGTGGGGGTTTCATCCACACCTCATCACCAACAGCAAAGCTGTTGTTCTCGCAGCCACCAATCACCCGGAGATTGATATCAAATGGTACTCGCCAGCGGTACCTGAAAATACCGCTCAAAGGGACCGAGCCAGCCTCTGCTTCCTTCCGAGGCGTCACATTGAATCAAAATGTGGCCTCCTCAGGGCAGATACCTCCCCTAGCGGCGATCCTCTTAATCGTCCGGTAATTTCTCTCAACGATCTCGTTGCCAATCGGGGCGTAGGCGGCACGGAATCCCAGAGAAATTCCCCACTTATCAGCAAACTGCTCAATAGTCGCTGATCGAAACGCCGTCGAATTGTCCAACAACAATTCATCACACCGCCCTCGCTCAGTTACGACCTCACTTAAATGAGCGACAATGTTCGCTGCTGATTCATTCAGCAACCTTCGCCAGGTGGCGAACCGCGAGGGCCCACAGTCAGCCATGGACAGGTAGAGCTTGGCACCGGAATGGGATACGTCCACCGCGACCCGGTGCCAGCTCTTCTCCACAGAAAGACCTCCTCGCCCCACGAGATTCTCCTCCCGCAGAGCGGGATCGATCCGCTGACAGGCCTCGCATCCAACCAGCTCATGCTTCACCTGCTCTCGCGACAGATCACTACGGATCTGACGAGCCAAGTAAAACGTCTGATCGATGCCCAAATGATGTAGCAGATGAGCCGCCCAAATGGCATCCTCGAGAATCTCTCCAGTGGCAAACACAGCAGACACCTCATTGAAATGACCATCATTGAAATGACCATCATTGTCAGACCATCTTCATTGAAATGAAGATGGTCTGACTCTTTTCGAAGCCAAGACGCATCCTCAACAATGCGGTCATCGACCTCAAGGGCCACACCGACTTCGAGGGAGATGGCATCAGTCCACACGGTAACCGTACCATGCGGATCGACACCCCAAACACCCCCAACAGAGGGTCCTCCCGACGCGCCCGAGTACTCCAGATCCGTACACCGCGATCCGAGTTTGCAACCCCTCGGGCGGCTTCTCGGACCATCGCCAACTGACGGTCCACCGACCGTCAGCGAACCTAGCAACAAAGTCAGGGTCGCTAATTTCGATCGGTGCTGACGTACCTCTCGAATTCATCGACCCCGCCCCTGCCACCAGGCCGGGACCCAGCTTGGCACAGGTGAATCCATTGCTGGACCCCCTACAGCATCCAGTTGGACAGGATCTCCTCTAGTCAACTGCATACTTCGAGTTAGGGCCTCTCTTGACGGTGACGTCCCCCCCCCCCATGTGATCAATAACATCACTCCCCAGGAGACAGTCAACGCCAAGATTTCCCAACTCCGGCATGACGGGCGCAGTGACACCAAAACAATGCCCCTGCAGCCCGACAACCACACGACAGTGCTTCCCCTCACAGGAAGTCCTGCCGTCCACCGCTAACAACGGCCTCCCCGGTCGGAGGCGTTGGACCACCACCACCACCCGCGGACAAACCACCGTCCGCTCGCTCCAGGAGTCTACCAGACACCAAGAACAATGCCCATTCAACAGGGCACGAACGACTGGCAAACGACTCCTAGTCGCCACACCAGTCGCTCCGAGCAATCCCAGATCGCCCCGCCTCAGCGACACACTTGCGCCGCTCAAGGTCCCTCTCTCCGAAGGGGTACCGTCAACTCACTCGGAGAGAGGAGAACCACGGTAAGCCCGGTTTACGCGGTTTTCATTGAGGAGGATGCGTCGCCCCGACTTGCGCCCTCCGCAAAGAAACCCGACCCACCAACCGTGGGCCCAGCTACCATCTCAGACGGAGCTGCCGTGGGACAGTCACGGGCAAAATGCCCGGTCTCTCCGCACGCAAAGCATGCGGACTTCCTTCTGGCGGGAGCGTTCGCGGACCTCCTACCAGCAGGCGCTGCAGTGCCTTGCTTCTGCGGGCACACCCTCACGCGGTGCGCAACGCCACAGCGGTAGCAAGCAGCCCTGCCATCACTGCCCTGTATCCCAGACGCAGTAAGGTCTGCCCCAAGCATGGCCCCCTGGCCTCGCCCTTCCACAGCCCTATGTGCGTCCATTCTCTCCCGCACTTTCGACACCACAGCGTCAAACGGTGCATTATTCGCATCCTCATGCGCAACTGCTCAAGTTTACAGAGCAGTGGTGAGACCCTCATAAAATATTAGCCTAAAAATCAAATCTCCCTTGGTCAACCCCACTCTCCCACCTAGACGCGCCAAGTCATCCAGGTATACGTCCACCGACTCGCCAGCTCCAAGCCGACGTTCGGTGTACCGCCTTTAAGCCTCCTGCATAGGCTACGCAAATTCCGCGGCTAGCGTTGACCTAACTACCTGCCACTGAGCAGCATCACCGACAGTCATGCAGCGAAACACCCGAGCGGCGTTGCTGTCAAGCATAAGCCCAATGACGTCGGTCGGCGCCACGCGCTCCATCTGGAAGAGCCTCTCCAGATTCTCCAGCCACTCCATCCTATCGATCGAACCATCGCCAGTCAACTTAGGCAGCTGCCTAGCCAACCGATCCAGAATCGGCCCACGCACTTGAGTTAGGATGTTGGCCAACATGCCAACATCCATGAGCAAGCCCGGTGGGCTCCCCGCCGGCGGCACTGCCGATCCCAGATCGTCAGCTCCAACCGCCGCAGCCTTCTCAGCCACCGCAGTCGTCTCACCCACCGCAGTCTTCCCAGCCGCCACCATCTTGCCAGCAACAAAGATTGCTACCACAGGCCAGCTCTAAAGGCTTAGATGGCTTGTGGTCTTTAACCGGAAAAATAAAGTCGCGAGTGAGACGGTAGCCCGCCTACCAGCACACGGACTTATCTTCCTCGCTGTCGTCCTCTCAGGTGGAGAACCGTGCCAGAGGTACGACGCTCTTCCCAATGTACGACCGTTCAGGGATGCAGCCGTCATCCTTTCTCTCAGGAGCAAGCAAATTACTCCTCGAGCTGCCGAGCACTCTCACCTTGGACAACCCCAGTTGCTAGCAACTACGCAGCTCTCTCACAGCACGACTCTAGATGCTACGCAAACTATACAAATCTATCACTGCCTCACAGTATACACAAAGGCGCAACTCAAATGCCAAGAACGTGAAAACTCTGTCCTCACTATACCGCTATCGTAAGCACAGGCTCCCGCTCACAGCCGGGGCGCAAAACATTGCAGCACCCTCTGGCGACGGCAGACACTGCAGTAAACATACAAGATGGGAAAAGATGGTGTGACAAAGTATCTACATGCAATAAGTGGGTACATGAAAACAATGTTATTCTTGTAGAAAAAGTGACCAACATGAATACGTTCAAAAGGACAAGAAGAAGTAGTACGTTTCTAGACTTAGGTTTTGCTCGATTTAATTGGCATTGAGGGCAATGATTTACGATGTCTTCAATAATTGTATTCATTCCTGGAAAGCAAATAACAGATCTGGCTACTACATCATGCCACAAATGTCCGGATGTCCATCATGAAATGTTTCAAGAACTAAACTTCGTAATGACTTGGGAATTAAAATCCTTTCTTTGTAAAGTATACAACCTTTCATGATAGTCATCTGAGGAAGCAGGTTCTTAAATTTAAACAAATTAGGATTAGGCTTAGGAGGCATGCCTAACTTAATGTATTGTTTGAGTTGAAATAGTTCACTCACCATTTCATCATGAGTTTTAATATTTTCACTCGGAATAGGAGTTTTATCGAGAGAGTTCACACCAGTGAGCCGTTTTTGAGAGCCCATCTATGATCCTTCCCGAATTACCCTGACAAAAGGGTAATTTCTGAACTATACGACGTGCAATCTTGAAATTAGTCCCAAATTAATGCTCGTGACGAGTACAACATTTTTATGCAATTTAAAAATTTTTACGCCCTTGTGGGGGGCAGGAAGCGGGGCTCTCGTGGCCCCTCAATAGTAGGCCGATTTTCTCTATATGGCTCATTTTAGACGCGTTATAATTTCTGAACTATTCCACCTGAAAATTTGAAATTGATTTCATTTTAAACATCAATTCATTTTCCATTCCGGAGTGTATAATAAAAGTCTCACACGCTTCCTGGGGAGGCATGGATAGAGGTTTTCCTATGCCATCAATGGTCGGCCGATTTTCTCTGTAAGGCTCATTTTAGACGTGTTTTAATTTTTGAACTATTCCACCTAGAAATTTGAAATTGGTTTCATTTTAAACATCAATTCATTTTCCATTCCGGAGTGTATAATAAAACTCTCATACGCTCCCTGGGGATAAAAGAGAGCAGGGTTCTCCTAGCCCAAAAATCCGCGCTGACGAATGCCTCGATCACCTAAGTTATGACTCGCTGTCTAAGTGTGCTGGTCATAGCCTTGTCGTTTTCGGCCCTGTACCTGCGTGGTGCCTTCGAATCCCGGCTCTGGGTGATGTTTTTTCCTCTGTTGTAAAGTTATAGTTTCCATGTTTTTTGGTCACGTAGACTTTTGTGTGGTAATATTATAAGCATGGAAATGTCATAATTTCGTTCCATGATGTAAAACATGTTTTCCGAGTCCCTTGATTGGAATACCAGTCCATGCATTGCAATAAAAATATAACATGTTTAACATTGGTTTTCAAAATATCTGAATATTACTATTCTTGGTTGATAATTGCACATCGGGATCGTAATACCCGTGTAAAATGTCGAAACAAAAATTTTTTGGCAGAAAAGAAAAAGAAAAATGAGTTCCTTTCGTTGCGTAATCTGATTTTGACAGTGCATTTAAATATTAGTAACTAAGAAAACATAATCCTCGTAACGCATAGTTGAAAGCACTCTCGTTAGGGCACACTTGTATTGGAATATAAGCAAACGAATACAGGAACCGGTGATTGGAGGGATAAATGTTGAGAGTAAATTGAACAGATGTAAATCATTTTGCGTCAAAGATTCTGAGGTCGACATTGAGGAGAATGTTTTTTTCGTAATGAAATATTTCATAGTACGCCAAAATAATGAGCTCGAAGGTGTAATATAGCGGGAAGTGTAAGTTCTAGTTAGACATACCAAAAGTTGGCAACGTTCGTGAGAGCA
>JACJUY010009319.1:0-23889 GCA_014220935.1 Platorchestia sp. MABIK | reverse complement strand
TACTCTTCGGGCTTTCGCCCTATTATTACTCTTCGGGCTTTCGCCCTATTATTACTCTTCGGGCTTTAGCCCTATTATTACTCTTCGGGCTTTCGCCCAATTATTACTCTTCGGGCTTTCGCCCTATTATTACTCTTCGGGCTTTAGCCCTATTATTACTTTTCGGGCTTTCGCCCTATTATTACTCTTCGGGCTTTCGCCCTATGAATAAGTTTAGTACATTTGAAGATGCTAAACGTACTCCCCTTACTTTGCCAGGAGACGTTAAACGGCCCGAAGCATATTTACCTACACCAGTACCTAATCTCATCGTTTCTGTTGAAAAGAAATGTCGTGCTTAAATTGTACGTTTCACAGTAAATGCTTTCGGCCGTTCGATTTTTACATTCCTCCCCAATTGCCTAGTGTTTTTCGTATGTGTTGCGCGATGTTTTTTATAATTTACTTTGTGACAAACTTTTTCTCACTACTTGAAAATCATTTACGGTGGTGTTTCAATCTGCTTCGGTAAAGCGTTTTTGTCGTTTCTCACTTCGTTTCAACGAATAATTTTATAATTCCGAAGAATTCCCTAATAGTGATAAAATTATTTATAAGTTGTCAGCCATCTCTTGGAGTATAAAAGACCCAAGAGATGAAATTTTATCTAATTCGTCCATGGCAGGATTAATCTAATAGCACGCTTCGTATAGTAGGTCTATTAGTACGCCTCGTAAAGTTGGTCTATTAGTACGCCTCGTATAGTAGGTCTATTAGTCCGCCTCGTATAGTTGGTCTATTAGTCCGACGTATAGTTTGTCTATTAGTTCGCCTCGTATGGTTTGTCTATGAGTACACCTCGTATGGTCTGTCTATTAGTACGCCTCGTATGGTACGTTTGTCTAAGGACGTCTTATATTAAGATATTTTTAAAACTCAATATGATGTCATGCATCTCATGTTTCAAATTTTTTGGAAATGAGCTGTTTTTCTTTCTTTCTTTTTCTATTGTTGCACCTCACGGACGGCTAGTGAGCGCTAGTCGCATTGCGTCGTGTGGCACCGCGCACACACTGCGGAATTCAATAAACGTCCGACTGTCCGAGAGTAATTGTGTAACTTTCTTCAATTTTGTTGAATCCCGCGTCACTCAGCTTTTCAAAAATCAACTAAGTAAAGAGAGGAACATTTACTGTATTTTCATATATACAAAACGAGGGTATTTAAATCGCGAAAACGTGTGTAATAATGTTGAAAAAGCATGTGTGTTAATGAGAATAAAATAATCGCTAACGAAAACTAGCTAAATATGAATACATTTCAAAGCTTGAAATGTAAAGAACACAAATTAAAGACTCAACAGTTACAAAACATAAGATAAAACAGGCACTCTGAAAGTTTTTGTTGTGCATTTTGATGGTTTTGAAAAAGATTCGTAAAAAGGACGGAAAATATCAGGATTTGTTTCCGTTTATATCTATGATGTCATTTCAATGGCTAGATCAGACCGTCACACTCGTCACTTTTTGTTGACATGTGACTGTGAGTTGAAAAGCGTAACCCGAGAGCGTGAGGCGGAACTAAACTTCTGATACTGATACCGTGGCACTAATCCTTCTGATGTAGGTCATTCACTTTCACTTTCGTCGATTTCTAAGATTAAGTTTAAAATATTTAGAATTAAATTTTTTCTTTCATGGTATAAATGAAGTCTTTTAAAATTGTTGTCATAGAAAGTTGATATTTATTATGTCTAACCATTAAGAAAAACAGATTAAGGATTTGTTGTGGTATTTAACTAAAATTCTACCATGTATAAATCGTCATGTACTCGAAATAATAATTAAATTATTTATTTTTGATGTCTGATAATATATGAATAATATGCAGTTGTGCACCAACCTATGTATTTGTAATAGTTGTCTTATCTTTGTTTCAATGTACTATTGCAAGTGCATTAATTTTTATTTACACAATGAAGTATCAGGTAGAAAAACATTTAAATACCGGTACATCATCCGATATGTACTGGTCATTTGTTCATCTCACTTGGCTTAGAAATATTCTGTGTTATAGAGCTGTTCCTGTAGAGTTGTGAGATCTTGAGGTACTGATAAGAGGTAGCTTCACTGATAAGACAACCTTTGGTCCCATGATATGTCTGCTTCTTACCTATTGTCTTAGCAAATGGAGGTTTCAGTTTGTTTTGAAATGCAGTATTGCATGTTCAAATTATTAGAGTTTCTATGTCCTAAGTACCACTAACTATTTTTGATGTTAATGCTACATGCTCTATAATTATTGTGAACATTTTAGAATAAGTCTTTCTTCCTTAACATCAATTTAGTTTATATTTACTAAAGGATTCATAAAAGTCCAAGACAATTTCTCCAGTTGGGTCCCATTAATTGCGTTGACAGTGTCAAATGTCAGAATTGAAGGAATGAAATTTATAAATTAGTCAGTCAACTTTTGTATCATTGAAGGATTTTGCATTTAGTAGTGTAACTAAGATGGAGTTTAAGAGAAAGATGTTTCTCTTACAGGAAGCTCAGAACTGTTACTCTGACAAGGCATGAGAGTGTCATCATTTTACCTGACTATATAGGTTGTTTTAGGTATGTAAATTTTGTTTATTTTTGAAATTTGAATATTCCCATTAATGATTTTTTAGGTAAATTTAGAAATGCTTGAAGGCATCACTGAAGTTACAAGATAGTAAAGTTGCTTAAATTTTTTTTTACTAGAGATGCAGTATGTAGTTTCAGAATTGGTAGACTAAAATGAATAAAGTAGTTTACAAAATTTGAATGTTATTGTTTCAAATAGTTTGAATTTTAATTATTATTTCTAAGGTATAGTTATGAACAAAAGAAAAGTAGATTCCAAAGACCTACATGTGTGTGTGGATCCAAAGCAATTTTGTATTTTTCCATGCTAGGTCATTGGGCTACTTTTTATTTATCTGTTCTATGCTGCTAATAAATTGAAAAGTTTCATGTTAACAATAAAATTTGAGTGATAAACTCTAGATGCAAAAAATTGAGACCTATTTTATGTTTAATAATTTCATGTTGAAAAGCACATTGAAGTGAGGAAGTAAGATCAAAAGAAACATTTCTCTATTGGAAAATGTAATATAAAAATATCATATTGCTGTATTACAGTTTTAAATTACATCTTAGCATTTTACTTTGCAAAGACAAAGATTTTTCTTCAAGTTATCCCATGGTCCACACATGGTATGTTCATTTTCATGTTCAGTATATGAGGTGGCGCAGAGCTAGAGTAATCATAAAGAGATGGCCTGAGTATGTGGATGGAAACATCTCCTAACATGCACAAGGTATTGCATGAGCAAGGTGTGTGAGCTTATCAAATGTTTCAGCACAATTACTGCTATAATAGCATATTTTTTGTTGCATTGCTCTCCTATAATTTTTTATTCCCTTATCAATTTTTGAGAAAAACCCATTATTCATGATGAAAAACAATTGAGATTTCTGATCTGGCTTACTTGTTATTTTTAGCTTTTCAATACTGATGCATAACAAATTATTAAAGTTTATTAATACTATGAAATGTATGTTTGTTTCCTCCAGAATGACTTCTGTTTGTACATATTTTGTGATATCATAACATGCCACTGCCATTTAAGGGCTTTTGTTAACAGATCTTCCTTTAATCATGGCTGAAAATATAAGAGTCACAAATCAATCTGATGTAAGTTCACCAATGGTGAATTCCATCAACAACAATAATGTAAATGATTCAATTGCTTGCAATGATGGTCACGCAGTTGTGTCTGCTCCTACTCCTCCTAAACGAAAAGCAAGCATTGGCACCAACTCTAAATTTCCATCTACTAATGTACGTCTCTCTAGCAATAACAATAGCAATGGGAGACCATCCATTGCTGTATCAGAGCACAATGAGAATGGGATCACTGATGCAAGTGGGGTTCCTGAATATACTGAAACCGTGAGCATGACCAGTAAGACGAGTCGCACCAGTCAGTTTGCAAGGCGGCTGTCTCTGAGGAAAAGTCGTGCTGCTGCCTGGCTTTCTGCGCGGCTCAGAGGTCATCAGAAAAACAATGATTTGAGTGCAGCCTTCAATTTACTGGACCAAGAGAACAAGGTAGGTTGCATAGACATTAGGTTCATCTTGAGTGACATAGTTGATGTGAAGCATAAGCTGTAGCCACTGCTTTGTGTCCAACAGTCTGTTTTTAAATTTCATGCTGGATAGAAAAGTAGGTAGCTGTGCTTATTATAACACTTGAATCAGCTATCATGTAATTGAAATACAATGTACTAAATAAAGATACATGTTATGGTAAAATTATTTTTTACTTAGGTATATTAGTTCAAAAACTTAGGATATAATGAAAATGGCACATAAGACTGATCAACTGGAAACAGCTTAATGTTGAGTTGTTCCCTTGTACCACAAAGCGGTGCAATTTCAACTGATAACTTATTCTTAGAGCTTTTGATACTAGAGCGAGTAAAAACATCTTTTAGAAATTACTTTACTAGAAACAAAATTTTCTACACTGAAACGTGAAGCTCAAATTTTTGTGTAATTTGTGTATCATCATCAGCGTACACACAATAACTATGAAAATCTTGTCTTTTCCTATTAGACAAACAATAACTACGAAAATCTCTTCGTTTCACTTTCCTATTAGACAAACAATAACCATGAAAATCTCTTCATTTCCTATTAGACAAACAATAACCATGAAAATCTCTTCTTTTCCTATTAGACAAACAATAAGTATGAAAATCTTTTCTTTTCCTATTAGACAAACTTTTATACTCTTCAGTATAACTGTCTATGGTCTCCGACCAAAGAAAAAATGGAAACAACGCTAAGAACTGGAGGAGATGACTGGCCAGCATTGCAATCCATGAAACATTCTAAAAGACCATATGTAAGACTGAGTCTGCGAGGATATAATCACATACCTTCTAGAAAGATCGCCAAGACGGACATCGAACATCGATGCGACGTGGAAGTAACGAGAGATTGCCAGGAACATCAACGTACGACTACATGTTGTTTTTTCTTAATATTGTGTATTCTAAACGGGATTTTATTATAACTATATTTATAGAAATTATTATCCATGTATTTGAATTGTTTAGGAAGTGGCTCCTGTTTATATCTTAGAGCGTTAATATCAAAAATACTAATTAGCATCTCAGAGAGGTAGCGTGACCGACGCGGTTCCCTCGATAGAGGCAGTTGGAGAAAGACGTTCATTGTGAAAGGACGAAGAAGAGAGGGCATTCTCGTGCGTTGCAGCCTCGCGGCTGTTTGCGCTTAATTGTAAAGTAAATCACAGCGTTTAATTGGAAAGTAAATTACGTTGCTATAATTACTGAATTGAGTTCTGCAAGTCAGTTGTTTCTGTAGCCGTGGCAGTGCTAACATTCAGTACCAACTGAATGCCCAGCTCCTTTCAAGATGGCAATGCAGTCACCGGTGATCCGCATAACAACGACGGAATCGCCCGACAAGATGAGTTTCCCTCTAATAATGCCAATCTAGGCTCCTCATTCAAACTTCTAAGTATGTAGGATGCGTATTCTGTCATTTAATTGATAACATTCATTAATAGGTAAATTCCCTTTTCATTAAAAGATGCCTTTTATTTAACCTTTTGTAGTGAGATGAGTAAGGAGAGAAAAAGAGACGATCGTTCATAAGAAATGAATGTAAAGGCTTTGAAAATGATAACCGCAAAACACGTTACCAAAGATTACAGAAAATATTTGAATATAATATTAATTAAATAGAAAATATTCCCTTAAAGGGTGGTGGCAGCTCCAATTTGATTGATAAAATGTAGAAAATAAAATAAATGTGACGAATATATATATGTCACGGCGATTAAAAGAAATAAAAAAGATCATACACCAGCGAATAATCTGACACGCAAATTATTACAACGATGTTTTTATCAGCGGGAAGAAGGACGTGCATTACAAAACAATAACTATGAAAATCTCTTCTTTTCCTATTAGAGACAAATTAAAGAACTGCCCTTGCCACACAGAGCATGCTCGTTGACCTGAACAAAGCCACTGAGGAGGAGCTGATGACCGTGAGCGGCATCACCCGCTACATTGCGAGGAGCATCGTGGAGTACAGGACTGCCATCGGTGGCTTCAGGCGTCTGCAGGACCTGGCTCTTGTGTCGGGTGTTGGGGCTGCTAAAATGGCGCAGCTCTGCAGGGACCTTACCATCACTGAGAATGTGTAGGTGATACTTTCTTGGTTTTCACCTTTTCAGTGGGATTCAGCTATTGTATCTAGGGGAATTAGCACTCCTAGGAAGAATATATGAAGTCCTGAGCTAATGGTTATGTGAGCCTTCCTTTGTTGTATTAGTTTTTTTGTTATGGACCTTTTTTTTTCAGTTCACTGCTGTCCTGTTTTTCAGTATCTACCATTTTTTCCTTCAACTTTTACCTTGTTTCATGACCTTCATCTCTTTGAAATGCCTTTGTTGAGGTCAGGGAGGTTTAAACTAACATATAATCTTGGTTTTTATCAGAATTTAAGTCAATAGAATTGTTATTGGTCATGTTGGTGCTGTTGTGTTGTTAATGGAGGGCTAATTAACACCTTGAATGATGTCACTAATTTTTAAGAAACTTCAGTTACAGAATTTTAAAATTAACTCATGCTGGAGAAATTAATCTTTTTTTATTTAGCATTTCAATGTCAAGAAATCTAATGTTTGTCTAATACACTATCAACCCATTATTTTAAATTCTAGATGAAGCCTGGGTAACAAAAAACAAAGTCTCTAATGTGCATGCACACAAGATATAGAAACTCCACATTTTTTACGTAAGGCTTAATTTCTTTGCATCGCAACCACAGTGAGGAAGACGCAGACAGAAGTTCAGACCAAGGCTGCACCTCACCCTCTTCAGCACCTGTGCCTGCTGCCTCCCCCCTGCCTTACTCCCTCAAGCCTCCCTCATTGTCCATGCCAGGCTCCCACATGTCCACTCCGTACTCCTCAAGTGCCTCGTCCTACTCGCCCACTCCCATGCGCGACGGCTCCATCACCTCGCTCTCAAAGGGCACGCCTCTCAAGACAGTCAACATTAACTCCGCCTCCATGTTTGAGTTGATGGCAGTCCCGGGTGTCAACCAGGAGGTCGCTGCTCAGATTGTGCATCACAGGTGATGTTGCATCCATGGTGATGTTGTTGCATCACAGGAGATATTGTAGAACCTTAGGTGATGTCGTTGCATCACAAGGATGTTTAAGCTTTACTGGTGACGTTTTAGCATTGCTGGTGATGTTTTAGCATTGCTGGTGACGTTTTAGCGTTGCTGGTGATGTTTTAGCATTATTGGTGATGTTTTAGCATCACTAGACGCCTTTTAGAACCTTAGGGTATGTTTTAGCATCACTGGCAATGTTTTACGGTCACTGGTGATGTTTTAGGTGATTAGGTGCCATTATAATCTTGAATGACTGAAGAAAAAGTGGAGTTACAGCATCCATACTTGGTATCTTGAGTAGTAAATTATTGTGAATGTCTAATATTACTGCCTGTGCTAAATTGTAATGAATAAAATTATTTTAGTAGATAAATAGCACCGTTATTTTAATAAGTGACGTATTCTTCACATTACAGGGACAAGAAGGGTCCTTTCAAGACAGCGGAAGATATCACAAAAGTGCGTGGTGTGAGACCACGTGTAGCCCGCCACATTCTGCCCCACCTCGTGGTGGACTCATGCACATCCTCCCCCAGCAACAGCCAGTCCCACACTGCGGCATCATCACCTCACTCTCCCGTGTCCAAGTCAAGCACCGTCACCCAATTTGGTACGCCTTGTACCCGTGCTACCGTCACCCATTATGGCACGCCTGGTACCCGTGCTACAGCAGAGCGACGTCCCAGCAACAAGCATTTATTCCGCGCCGAGCACCACGGCCACAGACGTACTCTGTCTGCACCTTCTAACCATCACAACCAACACCTCAGTCCTATTATTGGGGTGCCTCCGAGGGACACAGATGCTCTCCTGAAAGTCATTGAGCAAGCTGGTGATGACAGTCAGTTAGGCTCCCCCAGAATTACAGGCCATCGGCTTTCTTTAGAGTTCACTTCTGATGTTTACGAGCTTTTATCGTTGAGGTCCGAGCGGCCTGAAATCCACGGGCTTTTTGAGAACACCCACAAAGGTCGCAGTGCCGTCAGAGTGGCCACTTGGAGCCTGTGTCACCTCACCCCTGACAAGCTCAGCAACCCTGGAGTGATGGAGGTTTTGTGCAGGACGGTGTTGGAGAGAGGGTTCTCCATCATCGCCGTGCAGGACGTGATAGGACCAAAACTGCTGCCCAGAATATGCCGAGAGCTGAACACTGGCACCCTGAGGAGAGTGCGCGAGTGGCCAGGCAAGCAAGGGGCGTGGGCGTGCCGAGTGTCCCCAGCTCCCGTGAGCCACTACAGCTTCAGGAGGGAGGCTTCTGCCACCTGCAACGAGTACGTCGGGTTCCTCTACAATGAAAACATCGTGGAACTTCTGGAAGACCGTCTCCTGGATACGCCTGGCAACCACGCCCTCGTGAGCAAGCCCCACTTGGGTCACTTCAGGGCTGGTCTTCTGAGCTTCAGTGTGGTCAACCTCCACGGCAAGCTGCAGAGCTACATCGACAGGAGTGAGTCCTTCTTGCAAACCTGCGATCATTTCCTAAAGCCACTCTGTGGTACTGACAAGCCCAGTGGTGATGTTGGTGATGAACCTGCGAATGAAGACCAGGCTTCTAAAAAGCTACACAATGGGGTCGTTGTGGAGAGTTCTGTAACTTCGTCTGATGAAAACAATGCACCTGTAGCAACTGAAGTTGGTGAGTTTTGCTCGTTGTTGGCGTTCTAGTAACATGTTAGTTTTTTCTTAATCAAGGGTAGGTCATTTCTTGCTCAGCTTGCTTGTCAGTGGAACTTGAGCCCATGATTCACAGTTTCTGCTAGGAAGTTAAGCTCCAGAAAACTACAGTGAGTTGTGCTATGGCTGCATCTCCTGTGGCCTTAGTACGCAAACAACTGGCGTGCGTCTTGGCTTCGGTGAAAACAAAGAGCTAGCCAGGTGTGCAGCACCTCATGTCAGGTAATCTTATCTCAGCGTGAATGGCGGGTTGCGGTGGTGGTGCAGGTAGTTGCTGTGTGAATGTGGTGGTGGGGGGGTTTTGTTGACTGCTGTCAGAATTTAGTGATAGTGACACCACTACCAACACCAGCGGCACAACTGCCTCAGTCACCACCTGCCCCACAGAAGGCGAGAGTTCAGAGAGCAGCCAGGCGAGACGACGGACGGAGCACAACCAGAGCTGCGACCCCCGGCATCGCCAGCTGCAGGAGGCGCTGACGGCGGTGTGGCAGCACCTCAGGACGTCTTTGCTCTCCAGCGGTGCCGTCATTGTGCTTGGCAACTTCGGTGTTGCTCCTGACTCTGATGGTGACTCTTGTCTTGTGTTCAATGTTTCTTGGGGGGGACTGTAGCTTGCGTCCATGTATAATGAAGGAATAATGTAGAACAACAGTGGCTTACCTCCATGTATAGTAATATAGAACAACAGTAGCTTGGCTCCATGTATTATGAAATAATATAGGGTGGCGCAAAAAGAACACATGAAAATGGCTTGCGTAGTGTCAGTGGTGGGAGTGGAATGGCCAATTTTACTAACCAGTGATACTAGTTATAATTACATGGTAATTATAACCTGAATATTTATTTACAATTAAAACATGTATATTCATAGAAAAATTATAACCTGGATATTTATATAACAATTATAACCTGTATAGTTATTTAACAATTATAATTTGTATAATTATATGCAGATGATTAGATTAGTTTGGAAATCCGTGCATTCTTTTTGCGCCACCCTGTAGTTGAATGCTTCACGTTAGGAATACAATGAGGCCACAGAAACGAGCTGAGTAGCCCATTTTCTAGTTACTGCCAAAAGTGCCGTGCTGTCAAACCTCAACCACGCACAGGCACTGAAGGAAGAGTGAAAGAGATGTGATAGTCATGTGTACAGGTGTAGATTCACGCGCATAAGCTCTGTTACTTTCGACAAAAATTCCAGTATATTCGTTTCCAAGCCGGGCATGCCTAATGTTCACATGTTGGAAAGAGTTTGTTATAATATATGCATCATAAATAAATGTTCAGTGTCTTCAGTCATAATTTTTGGTGGTAGACTTTAAGGCTGAACATTCAAGCATGAACGTATATAAAATGGTGTGTTGTATTAGGTGCCATACGCTTTATGTATTTAATTGCAACGGTAAAACACTATGTTGAACTAGATGGCAGATATTATACTTATTTCCTTGCAATGGTAAACTACTGTGTTGTATTAGATGCTATGTGATGTACATATTTACTTGCTAATTTAAACAATTTATTTACCACAGGTGATACAGAGGTAGAATGTTTCTTAAGGCTAGTACAATGGTCAAACTAGAGGTCAATGGTCAAACTAACTGTGGGCCCGAACAAGTTCAGCGACTTCTGGGGCATCCTACCATCACATTATTCTAAAGTGTACAATAATGTTTAACCTAATTCACTTAACCTAGTTTTGCAATAGACTGATCACTGTGATAATTGACATTTAATGCTGTATTTTAGTGTTTCAGGTGTAAGTTTTGTTTTGTGCGGCATCATGCAGTACAAAAGTAGCATCAGGTTATGCAAATTCTGCATCAAAGCGCCTAATTTAATGCTGACAACTCTTTGATCAGGCGTGTCAGAGCTGACAAGTCTAGGCTACAGCAGAGCGCTGAGTGCTGATGTCAGCACCGTGCTGTGCTCCACAGCATATTCCACACCACCCCAGCTCCGTGCTGACCAACTCTGGCTCAGTCCTGCCCTCGCTCAGCACCACTACACCGGTGAGTTTTGCTCGCTCAGCACCACTACACCGGTGAGTTTTGCTTGCTCAGCACCACTACACTGGTGAGTTCTGCTCGCTCAGCACCACTACACTGGTGAGTTCTGCTCGCTCAGCACCACTACACCGGTGAGTTCTGCTCGCTCAGCACCACTACACCAGTGAGTTCTGCTTGCTCAGCACCACTACATCAGTNGCACCACTACACCAGTGAGTTTTGCTTGCTCAGCACCACTACACCGGTGAGTTCTGCTCGCTCAGCACCACTACACCGGTGAGTTCTGCTCGCTCAGCACCACTACACCGGTGAGTTCTGCTCGCTCAGCACCACTACACTGGTGAGTTCTGCTCGCTCAGCACCACTACACTGGTGAGTTCTGCTCGCTCAGCACCACTACACCGGTGAGTTCTGCTCGCTCAGCACCACTACACCGGTGAGTTCTGCTCGCTCAGCACCACTACACCGGTGAGTTCTGCTCGCTCAGCACCACTACACCTGTGAGTTCTGCTCGCTCTGCACCACTACATCGGTGAGTTCTGCTTGCTCAGCACCACTACACCGGTGAGTTCTGCTTGCTCAGCACCACTACACCGGTGAGTTCTGCTCGCTCAGCACCACTACACCGGTGAGTTCTGCTCGCTCAGCACCACTACACCGGTGAGTTCTGCTCGCTCAGCACCACTGCACCGGTGAGTTCTGCTCGCTCAGCACCACTACACTACACCGGTGAGTTCTGCTCGCTCAGCACCACTACACCGGTGAGTTCTGCTCGCTCAGTATTAGTGGCACTTCTTTATTGAGCTCTCCAAGGAATTTCAAAATCCATTTCTGTATAAAACTCGACTGTATTTTAGGTTCGGTCTAATGTGAGGGATGTACTATTGTTTGGTATTTTTTATAATAAGCAATAGCGTAGGTTCTTTTATTGTAAGTATTTTGTATAGCGAGTAGTGCAATATTGTTGGCAATAATGGATTAGGCACTCTACCATAACTGAGAACAGTATATGTTCCACTATAATGGAATTTTTCTAACCAAAGACTACAGTATTGTAGGTATTCTTTTACAGTAAGTACTTGCATGCCTTCGATTATCATTTGGAACCCTTTGCACCATGAATTAATGTCAGGACTGGAATAATAATGTGCTATTGAGTAACTTCCATATGCATAAGTTTGACTCCTGAGCAGATTTGTACAATGGAGAATATGATAATTGCGGTAACTTCTATGAAAATAATCTTGCATAAAAAAGGATATGGTGATAGTGTAGGGTATGGTTACATGTGTACAGCACATGACATGATAACATGTATGTAGGACACGATATAACATGTGTGCAGCACATGGCATGATAATAATAACACATTAATACGTGTGCAGGCCACAGCAGTGTGGTGAGGACAGGGCTGAGCCACCTGGCCATCCCCCGAGGGTGGGGGTGGGGGGGCCTGGCCACCTCCCACTGCCCCCTCTACGCCGACCTCTACACCGACCTCGCCCTCGCCTCCTAGGGACCCGCATCTTCTGCCTCTCTTGTGTATACTTGCTTATGCCCTACATTGGGTGGTCCTTGCTCCTGTATTTGTTCCTTCTTAGGGATCCTGATCATCTTCCTCTTGTGTATACTTGCTCTTGCCTTCTGTTGGATGGTCCTCGCTCCTGTTTTTGTTCCTCCTCTTCCTACTGATGACGTTCCTTATGTCTTCTATTGAATGGTTCTTGTTACTGTATTCGTTCCTCCTTGGAGATCCTTAGCTTCTTCCTACCGCGTTTTGCTTCTGCCTCCTATTGGATGGTCCTCACTCCTTAGATATCCTTTGCCTCTCATGTGTTTGCTCATGCCTTCTATTGAATGGTTCTCGCTCCTTAGAGATCCTTAGTTTCTCCGTCTTTCTCATACTTGCTTAAGCTTTCTATTGAAAGGTCCTCGTAACTGTTTATCTTCCTCCTTAGAGATCCTCATCTTCTGCCTCTCGTGTATTTGGTTATGCCTTCTATTGAGTGGTTCTCGGTCTTGTATTTGTTCCTGCTCTTACTACTGATGTTTCCTCTTATTTACCTCTTATTACGTTATTGTTTATCTTCCTCCTTAGAGATCCTTATTTTCTGCCTCTCGTGTACTTTTGTATGCCTTCTATTGAATGGTCCTGTACTTGTTGCATCTTAGAGATCCCCATCTTCTTCCTCTCGTGTATACATGCTTGCTTATGCCATCTGCTAAATGGTTCTCGCTCCTGCTACTCCTCTTGCTACTGACGATGTTCTTTTCATGGATTTGTTTTCACATCTTTTATTGCGTCAAGCAAACTCCGTTCGTTTCTTTTGAGAAGCACATTTTGATCAGTTGGTACCTATGTAATACAAGTAAGGCTCCTACTATGCAGGAGAGGACACCTGATATACGGTTGGCAAGTTTGCATTTTTTCTATCAGAAAAGATTCAATTTTACACTTTTTCTATTAGAAAAGATTCAATTTTGCATTTTTTCAAACTTAATTTGGCTAATACAAGAAATTTCAGTCGGACTTTGTCCAAATGAGATTTTATGTGGTGAAAATTTTGAAATTTAGCCTTTTTCTAACCAAAATGCCACAAAAATTTTGCCAATCTTATGTAAATCTTATGCCAAATCAACTGTTTTCTGGACAAAATTCTCAAAATTGTTCATTTTCGAAAATAATTTAGGAATTTCGCCATGAAGAAAATCTGCTTTACTCACCCTGACTTATAATATAGGCGTGCATCTCGAACTTGCTGTCTCTCATTGCCGTCTTGCTGGCAGATTTGTCTGTCGCTGACACCCATCGACTTGTCATTGTTTTCTTCCGCATACAACACGAATTGATAACATTTTGGTGAATTGACAGTAATGACTCTACTTTGCTTCTCTTGTTCTGCCTGCGCTCGAGCTTCCCGAGCATGCGTGCTGCTCATGTATGCAAACCTGGTGCCAGCATCTCAACTTACAACATCGATGTAGTAACCTGGTGCCAGCATCTCAACTTACAACATCGATGTAGTAACCTGGTGTTCATGGGACAACATTGATGTTCTGATCCAGTGTTCATTGAAAACGTCACCAACTTGCGTCTTCTTAAGTGACTTTATGCCCTGTTGCTGCTTCTTCGTTCTATGCTGTATTGCCTCGTGTTCTCTCGACTAAGTCACTGCAGATTGTGATTAGAGCTTGTAAATTCATGACTTGCTGCGTAAGTGTGTCTCTCTTCAAATTACGTACAATAATAATCTTGTCATAAATCCGTAATTTCTATTTGTATCCTGTTCTAACTCTCAACTTCCCGTGTTCATAAGAAAGCATTGCAGTTGTTCAAAAGGGAAATTTCGATATGTATCCTGTTCTAACTCTCAATTTCCCACGTTTATAACAGTGCACTGCTGTTCTTTTTCAAAAGGGAATGGGTTAATAGAATTAAGAGTAGTGCATAAGTCTATCTTGTCCGGCCATAGTAATATCGGTTTCGGCACGACTTGCACGAAACTTACGAAGTCCCTGTTTTGGCTGAAAAAAACACGGATTACTGAAGCCAAGAGAGAGACGTGAAGTGGTGATGCCGGTCTGGTTGTGTTGATAGGAAAAGTGTGCGGTTCAGAAGAGAAATGTGTGCCGGTTTATAGGTGAGCGACATTTGGTCCCAATTATTTGTATATGTCTTGCATAATCTGAGTACTTAGGAGAAGTGGTGATAAGTAACATTATTTGATGAAACATTTTAGCTACGAAAATTTCTAGAAAATGTCTTGTTTGTTTGAACAGAACCAAAGTTGGCTCCTAGTGAGCTTATCGAGTCTTGTTGCTATATTGAGATGAGCTTTAGCTCGACTATATTAGATTAAGAGTGTCAATTATTTTTCAAGACGTTTTCACTTCTGGCTGGTGTTACAAACGTTTTAATTGTATCATTCCGATGAAGGACTTTCGTTCATGTTTTATTGGCCATCTTGGCGCTTGTCGTGATTGTTCAGTCATGACTATAGCTGAACACTGTTATTTTAGATATCACGGTTTGTATAGGGCTTAGTTTGTGCGTAATATTTGTCTGCTGATTATCCCCATTTGAATTCCACTTGGAACTCTTGTTAAAACTCGCTTCGTTTTGAAATTCCTGTCATATTCGGGGTGCTGTATGCTGTTCGGCTAACTTCGTCAGTATGTTCAGATGTTGTTAGTTCAAGGAAGAATTTCTCGAGTATGACAATAATGAAATGTGTAGCGGTTGATTTGTTATCGGACTTTTTGGTGGCTAACGAATCGCTCATTGAATACGACTGAACCTAAATAAACTAATGTTGTACATTTTCATAATCTGTTACTGTGACCGTGTGTGTGTACTGTAAGTCTAATATTTTATGTGACTTTTGGCGTTATGTTATTTCATATATATATATATTTAAACATTACTAACTTGCAGCTTATTGTGAATGTGCACATATATACGTACACATTTACACTTATACACATACACATATATACATACATGCAATTATACATACACATATATACACACAAACACGCTTGCTATGCGTGTAGGTAACACGACCACGTATAGGTCCAGTCACACGTGTGTAGCTGGCTGGCAAACTTATGCGTGTTGTGGCTTTTGAAATGTGTATAGATTACCACGTATGTTGAAACATTGTAGTTTGTTGATGATTGCAAACAATAGTCTTAGTACCTATTTTAATAGGCAATCATCGTTCACGAGGTAGTCAAGATTGTACATTGAATATGTTTGTTTTTAAACATGTAGGTTTGTAATATAAGTACATAATAGAAAGCCTAGTTTCTAACCGTGTAGGTTTCACCGTTAGTGTACAGGGTAGAACGTCGCAGTGTAGGTGCCTTTAAGCCTTGTTTGAAGTTCCAATTGTTTTATCTGTTAGCAAATTTTAGTTAGAGTAGGTACTGTTTTCGTGTAGTTCACTAAGATTTTTTGACTCTCATGTGCTCCGCTTATTTTTGCTACCTTGTTACAGCATTTTGAAGTTTCAATCATTTTATCTGTTTGAAAATTTCAATTAGAGTAGGTATTGTTTTTGTGTAGTTCACTAAGATTTTCTGCTTTTTTTTGCCAGAACATTTACGTGTGCTGTTTGCTGCCCGTGGTGCTCACAGCTGCTGCAGCAGCGGGCTTTTTACTTCTATGGCCGTGATCTAATTGCTCATCTTACTCCTTAAGTTTGGCGGTGCTATGTTTAAGTCGCTGAGAGCTGGCTGGTGATGGAAATGGGGTAAGCTTGCTACTGGGAATCTGGCGCCATGTGTCCTATGTTGTCGAAGCGCCAGTAACTTGTGTGCTACTGTGTACTACTGCTAATATTACCCGTTGAGACCCGTAACACAACTTTAAGTAAGGCGATATCAAATACTGAGAAGTACTTCGTAATTTTTCCCTTCTTTTTTCACTCGCATTTTTTATTTTATTTTTCCTATTTTGTCATTTTTGTGCTGGACTATTAGATGCTCCTGTTCTTTGTAACTGTGATGTGATGTTTGTCAAGTTATGATCATAGTGTTGGTTTTGAGTTGTCTTGTTGATCTTTGATCATATGGCTGATCTAATGTTACAATTGATCTGCAGAATTTTTCTGTTTTCTGAACAAGCCTGGCGGTTCCTAATTTTTTTACAAATCGACGGTTAGTCATCTACTTGAAGTTGATGGTACAGGTGTAATGAAGTTCTGAGCTGGAAGTTAGGTAGGCCGTACTTTTCTTGAAAAAGAAAAGTTTATTTTTGTTTTGTTAGGCATCATCTTTTTCTGGTTGACTGCTGTTTTTTTTTTGTGTAAACGTCGGCTTCTTTCTTCTCAGCTTTTATTTTCTTTCAATAACTTCCTTCAATCTTGCTGTTTTTATGTGCCGAGTGTAGTGACACTTGTTGTGCATAGGTACCTCGTTCTCTTAATTCCTCACTGAATGGTGCCTTTTCTCTCTTCAGAACACCTTCGTTGTTCTGAAGGAGGCTTAAAATAACTTAAAATCTACTCTGCAACACAGTTCTGAAGGGGCTTGGCACACTTAGACGCTCCACACCACACATTTGTACGTATTGTCTTTGTCTTGCCTTCCTTCTTTTTTATGGTTCCTTGACGTGCGGGGCCAAAATCCAAAATCTTCCTTGGTCTGGATTTCCTAACAATTTAGGAATTTAAAAACGAGGAACACTGCTCGTAGGTTAAGCATTATTTAATATGACACATCGTCAAATCCATAAAACGTTTCGGAGTCCTGCTCCATCCTCAGTAAGTACAGTCTGAAGAAACTTAAGAAAACAAAAGTTCGTCAGACATATTAAAAAAGAAAAATTGATAAAAAAACTCGTGTAAAAACTTCCAGCGGATAAGAACTATTCATACTGTTTAAAACGGGTTTTTCTTTGGCTATATACAATGATTCTAAAATTTTTAGTTCCGAATCATTAAAAGCATTGCACAATATTTCAAATTGGCCTTCAGCGACTCTAGCACCACACTGCTCTGCATGAATGACGAATGAGGCGGTTGCGCAAGAGGCGTCCCGGTACGATAACTAACTCCGCGATGTTGGGCAATCCTAACAATTTTAGTTGTACAGCTTGCAGCATAAAGCTTTTCTGTCGACTTTGCGACCGTACGTGCTTCTTAAAAATTTACTCATTCTACTTGCCTTACATGAAAATTTTGGTCATGAAATAGCAGCACATACGGTAGCCATGTCGACAAATAAACTTGCACTGCCAACTGTACAACTATAACAAATGTAAATTGTTTGAAAATCCTCTTCTTCGTCTTCGATCATTTCTCAAAAGGCATACAATGGCAAGAGAACAATTATTTGTGGTCATTTTGAATTACTAAAAGATCTAAATAAGTCTTCTTCTACACTGGTCTGGTGCTCTAGTTTCGTGAAATATTTTCCAATTTTTTTCTTTTGTAAGTTATAGAGATAAACAGAGAAGATGACGTGTTCTGGGTGTGGTGTGCCTGTTTCAGCTTGTTGCACCTGCGGTGCTCGTTTCAACCACTGGTGAATTTTCACTGCTCCCTTACTTTCAACCACTGACCCTGTCTAAGAATGGTTGCTATGTTGACGACACTCTCCCTGTTTTAAACGTCCACCTTGCAAACAATGTTCACGCGTGATGATTGCTATCATAGTTTCTTGACATTAATTTTAAAATATGAACACAATTCCAGCTAAAAAAAATGATCCTCTATTCCTTGCGTGTAATCCTATCCTTCCGGAGAAAAAGGGAATTGCTCTAGGGGCTAGAAAGTGAAAAAATCCTACATCATCGTGGTACTAGGATACTTTGAATGAAGGGCTAAATCGAAGTGAAGTGCTAAAGTGCTCCACTTGGGGGTCCCCAATGTTATAACATCTCTTGAGTGCAAGTACAAATGTCATTTGAATTTACGATACGCAGGGCTGCAATGCTGTCTTTGTAGCGTCTAAGGCCGCCCGCCCACTGATGCGATTCTATTGGTGCGACGCCTTGCGAAATCGCACGGTTCATTTGTAGCACCGTAGGAATAGCATTGTGTTACCTAACTCACTGCCGATTGAGGCGAATCGAATCGCATCAGTTGGCGGGCGGCCTAAGTCCTCTTGGACTTGACTGCGTCATGGTTTAGTCGTGGTACAGAATGCGCTTTTTCTATAGCATGATTTATTTACAATACAACCGTCCACTGGTACCACGAAACAATTGAGGCTATAGGTACCATGATACAATTGATGCCACAGATACCGCAACACTGTCATGGGATGATTTGGAGCAGTGCAACGGTAGCTCACACTTTGATATCCGTGGTTCATTTCCGTGCATAATCTGTTCCTCACCTCCTACATAAAGAATCAGGACTTCATTTCATTAGGACACTAGTCACAGTCGGTACATAATTGTATGCAAACCTCAACTTGACACATAAAAATTAATCTCAGTTACTCGACTAATACGATGCTTGTAACAACTTCAAGGGGACTAATTTTTATCGTACAAGCTGAGGTCCCCATGAGATAACGTATTCCTCAAACATTTATCATATGTTCTGGTGACTTGGCCTCTGCGAGCAGTGGTTTCTCGTTCTGGTCATTTCTCCCCCTGAGTAAGTCACCTGTCCAAACAACCCATAAAGTCTCTTGTAGTTGAGAACTGCAAGTGCCTCAACTTGTGTATGTTTCTCCAGCTAGTACGCAGTGTTTGCATGACGAATCTTGTTTCTGTGCACCTCAGGGGGGATACAAATGTTGTATCCTGAGGAACTGGCGCTCCCTGGGGGACAATGTGAGTTTCCTGGCTGAATATGAGGTAGGCTCTGTCTATGTTGAAAAAGACTGTTTCTGGTTTTGTTATGCACCATCTTTTCCATTTCACTCTTGCCAAATTTTCAGCCTGTACTACTTTTTTCTCCCGCATCTAAATTGTTTCATAAAGTTCCTTCTTTAACATTTTGACTACGACTGGAGGTAATTTTCATAATGCTGCAGTCGCAAATTTAATTTCCATAAATACTTATGAAGGCAAGGTCCAGTTCATGTTTGATTTTTTCAAAATAGTTTACTACAATTGACTTTAAACTCGAGTTTGGCATTGAACTTAATATTTAGAAGTCGCAGTCAAAGTGTTAATTACTGTTTTTATGCGTAGAAGATCTTGTGCGGGAACCACCTTGTGCATAGATTCCTCGTTGCCTTAACTCCCGACTAAATGATGCCTTCATTTTTTCTCTCCTTGGGAATACATTTGTTGTGGTTAGGGAAGCTTTAACTTATCTTATTTTATCCAAACCGTCAACTGTATAGCAAATGATGCCTTCATCCTTCCTTGCGATGCCTTATCCTTCAAGCTTCAACTAACATCTAATTTTGCTCCTGTACGAACAGTGAGTAAATTCTAGCGTCGTTCACATCGCTTAGCTTGTAATGCTTCGCATCAACGGCTGTTTGCAGCCTAGTCACCACTGTGTACCGCTTACAAGGTCCCTGAGCAGATACAGATGAATGTTACGTTAGGGCTCTCTGTACGCCTTTAGCTTGTACTCGTGATTTGTTGCTTCTTTTAGTTTCGTGCTGACAATCTATCTTTTTTAATGTTCATTATTGTTATAACTTATTTATTTTGGTGAAAATCTATTATTAGCTCTGTTAAGAAGTTATTGTTTAGTGAAATCTCGCCCAGGGTTGTTTGTGGTGCTGTTCTTTGTAGTACTTATTTCAATGTGTAGTTGTCGTACTTACTCTATACGAAATTTGCGCTTAGTCAAGTAGTGCCAAACAGATGCGCTTTCGTTGTTATTGTTTTGGATTTTATCATGCGTTGATAGTGGAGTAGTAGAACAAACAGGGGCGATGGTCACAGTTTTAAGAGCACACAGTTTACAGCTATGTAGATTTAGCTGTGTCTCTAAACTACACAGACTAGAAAAATTATCCCTGGACAAAAACTTCATTTGATTAGAACATTGTTTCACAGTCTATCCCCGTCCATGTGCCTTCACCATGTGTTCGTCTGTCCATGTTGCATTTGGAGTTCAAGGATTGACCGTAGAACGCTAGAAGTTCTCCCATGCTTTTCTTCTTTCTTGATGCAGAAAGGAAGTGGGAGAGTGCAACGAAGGCGGGAATGTTGCAAACATTCAGGCCTGTATCTTTGTATTGGCTGAATGAGTACGACGCATTAACTGAGACGGTTTTTCCGTCGGATTTTCACAAGTTTCAAGACCTGGAAAAGAAAACTATAACTTCAAGTTTTACTGGCTTGTATCTCGGAGCGCTTTGACACTCGCTTCTGTTTGCTCACCTACTCCTTATTTTGTCGTGAATTTTATTCTCTCTCTAGGTTAATCAATTGATAGCTTATGCTATGATGCTGCATGTTTGAATCTAAACCTTCCTTTTAGTTGCTGAATTTTCGATAAGAATATGCCATTGGCATCGATAATTTTGAGAACACTCGTAATGTTTCATTCAGAAGAGGATCCGTACTTGAATTTTTGCCTTCCATTCTCACAACTGAAAGAGAAAAACCGAATTATGCTTCGAGTGTAATCTTAGTTAATGCTATTTTACCTTTTCGCCTTTGAAATGTGCTTATGCAGCCTCTTCTGCACGCTGTTGCACTTACCAATTGTGATATTCTTCGCCCTTCACTGCTGCTTCAGTGTAGCGCCACCGAGTGATACTGTTGGTATTGCCTTATGTAGGGATAAGCGGTCTGACAATTTAACTCTTTATCGACCACCGTCCTTTCTGAAATACATTAGGAAATCTCTTGCATTGATCTTATACTTGGTCGTATTTTTTGATTTCTGCGTAGATTCCGCGTTTCCTTAACTCCATACTAAATAATGGTGCCTTCCTCTCTTTGGATCGCCTTTGTTAGAGGGGGGTTTATACTAACCAATAATCTAATCTCTTATTTTCTGAGTGCTTCGATGAAAAGGTCACGTTCACTGGGTTTCATTTATGGGAAATTACCGTAATATTTAGTTCAAGATCCCCCAAAAAATGGTCGTTAAAGGGTTGACGCGAACGTTTCTGAAGCATGTATGATACTTTTCTGAAGCTCTCGTTAATAACAATGGCCATGAAGGTGTATAAATTCACTGCAAAATCGTCTCTATTAGCATACACGTAAGATGAATTTTCTAATGTTTCGTTTTCTTAATATATATATATATATATATATATATATATGACACTAGATGACAGATGACACTAGTATAAATGAAATAGAATACACTTTGTGATGTAAACAAATGGTTTATGCTTGCTAAGCCTTACAGATATACAGTATAGTGTCCTATCTTAATGAATGTGTAGGTGTGGCTTGATGTTGCCTTCCTTATTGCTCATATGAACCATTCCTTTGTGCCTACATTATTTCTGCAAAAAATATGTTTAGATAATATTCTAGTTTTAGTGTTGCCATGTGGCCAAATGCCGTGTTAACTTCTGCCTGTGTGGACGTCAGACGAGTTGTTTATGCGAACTGTTTCGTTGCATGTTTCTGTCTTACCTGAACTTTTCGCTGAATTAGGAGACGTTTACTTGAAATGTAATTTGCTACCGCGTCTCGCTGATCCGCTTGTTAGTGGTGACGGTGGTTAAACAATTATCTCTTTAAAGGCAATTTCTTCCAGATCATAAATCATTCGCCTGTGTTTTATGTCTGCTCTGACATCCATGCGAAATAACAGTAATATCTGTTCAGTGTCTTTCAACCTACGGACTGTGAGCTCCGACCAACACGAGCGTCTGTCCCGGCCGGTGCTTAGCCCTCCCGATCTCATTCGTCTTTACTAATGCTTTCGATTCCCTTTTTGGAACGGTGTTCACGCGACGATGTTCGAAACCCCTGATTAGGTAGAATTTAATCCTAATGAAGTACTTAAAAAAATCATTGTTTAAGCCAAACATTACTGTGCTATCTTCAATAAAATTAAGGCAATGAGCCCTATTTTTATATACGTACTCTATGTTCATTTCTATTGACCAGGCTAGCTTTGCCAGTTACTTTTTCGTAGCTTTGATACATAGCATGCATTCGAACAAGCTACTGATGGACTTGCATTGTTTCCCTTTGTTCAACTTAACCTTCCAATTTCAGCCTCGTGAGCTTTGACGCGGTTTCCAATGTAACCACTTGCCCAGCTTCCCCTGTTGTACTTTCATGTTAATAGATAATGCACACATTGTGGTGGTTTTCTTTATACTTTTTCAATTGATACTGAGGAGGAACAACAAGAGCTGTGCGTACATCATGGGTTGGTGCACCTGTTACTGCTATATTCTAGATTTTTTTTGTTAAAGACAATCTTCTTCGGTTCACTGCTGTCCTGTTTTCAGCACGTACTACTTTCTTCTTCAACTTTCATCTTGTTTCATGAACTTCTTTCTCAATTTACTGTTTCTATGCACCTTGTGCATAGATTCCGCGTTTTCTTCAACTTCACACTAAATGAATGGTGCCTTCCTCTCTTTGGAATGCGTTTGTTGCGGTTAGGTAGGCTTAAGAAAACATCTTATCTACTGCTAGATTCTATTAAACATGCGCGAATTTGCGAGTCTGGTCTCGTTGGAAACATCGTGGCCCCGCTGGTATCTTTAAACAGCCTAACAATTGACTGCAATAAATAAAATCCGTTTTTCAAAACCCGCTTAAATTCAATCATTGTATTTTACTTCTCAAAATCATTTTTTCTCGTCTCTAAATTAGCCTTCGAGACTCGCATCTTTCGTGTCCACTTTACTTCCTTCAGTTTCATGCGTTCGTTCTCTCTTCTTTATCTTTCTTCTTCCCTGGTAACTTACTGTTTTTATGCGCAGGGTGTCATATGTGGGAACACACCCTGTACATAGACTGATTAGATTCCCCGTTTTCTACAGTTCATAGTCTTGGTTCCTTTTCTCAACTCCCTTGAGATTGGCTTTGTTCTGTCTTGGGATTCTTAAACCAGTGTAACTAATATTATAACAATGATTTCTTATTCCTCAGCTGCGAATCAGCGCGTGGTGATTGCCAAATTTACGCCGGTAACGTCACTATTTTCGATTTCGTGTCGAAATCGTCAGGTGGATTTTTACTCCTTTTCGCTTCTGGGGCCTTGTGAACTTACCTAAATTGTTTCAGGTTACAAACCAAGAAATCGTCCACGTTTGTGCATCAGTTCTGCCACTGATTGTCTGAATTTACCCGTTGTTCTCTATTTTTATTTCGTTAAAATTCTACCTATTCTAGTGTGAAGTTAATGTTGGTGCAACTAGCGACGATTAATGAAAGTAAAGGAAGTTTTGTAGCGGCGTGATTAAGGTAGTGAGAAATGCACTATTCACTTGTATTTTTATTTATCTTTCTTGTATAACGCATTTTTTATGATACAGTCAAACGTAGATATTATGTCTTCTATCCAAGATTAGATCAACATAGACATAGTAGTACATTAGTATCCATAGTATAATC
>JACJUY010009318.1:41840-57612 GCA_014220935.1 Platorchestia sp. MABIK | reverse complement strand
CAAGCTCCCGGGCGCACGGCTGCATGGTCGAGTTTTTACACACACGATTCATGATAAAAAAGTGTCCGTCACCTGCCGGTCAAGGGCATTTTTTTTAAAATCTAGCATGGAGCTCTCGGGATGCAAGAGGTCTACCCGTACTCTAAACAAAGCCTCTTCTAATGTTCGTCCGCTCAGATTTCATGTACTATCTCATTACACAAACCCCACAGAAATGCACTCTCTTATGTTTACTTTACGGCGGGGATTTAATATTCGTCTACACAATCATATGGTTCGTCTTTAGGCTTTTCGAGGCGAATCCAATGGTTCCTCAGAGAAGGCTGGTCCGCTTAGCATCTTTATTTTACAATGTGTGGCACGTGTGTTTGTCTGAATTTTTCAGTGTGGTAAAGGCGCATGCCAACTGCGTACCAGTAGTTCTAATGTCTCGATCGTTAATACAGGATTCTAATGCATGTGTGGACTTTAAAATGTGCATACGAAAAGCATTACAAAACCAGCTCGGAAAAAAAATTATATTGATGCCCGTAGGCTTCATTTGTAGTGTTTCAGTGTTTGTCTAAAAATGCTACAGGAAGCTTCAAATATCGTGTCTTCATTATAGAGGCTTTTGGAATGCTTTCTTCTCAGGAAGTCTCTTCCAACACTTTACGAAACATTGCTATAAGTACGGAAGAACAATTCGTCTCAATGCTCTGCAGTGAACTGTTTAAGCAGTGCTCAGCGAAATATAATCTCAAAAAGGTTCACCAAAGAGAGTGAGCCTTCTTAATGAAAATTTCTAAAAATTAAACAATTTTTCTGTAACTTATGTGAGATATTTTGGAGAATGAAGTTAATTAAAAGTGCGAACTTAGATTTTCGCTGTTGGCGGTGAGTTTTTCCCAGAATTTTCAATGCCATACGCTGGT
Source organism: Platorchestia sp. MABIK (assembly GCA_014220935.1). Lineage (NCBI taxonomy): Eukaryota > Metazoa > Arthropoda > Malacostraca > Amphipoda > Talitridae > Platorchestia > Platorchestia sp. MABIK. Next base: position 56,698 of record JACJUY010009318.1, on the reverse strand, counting down.
TTGCTAGCATGTTGGTAATCACAGTTCCACCGTACGCGCCCCCAAAACACAAGCCTGATTGTACATTCTCTATTGAAGTTAACAGTAAAAATTGCACAAATTCATCGTACGGATGTTTTCGGAAATATCGAAGTTCAGTAGAAGACTATCATATAATTAGATTTTTCTACCTCAAGCACAACTAATTTTGTCTCACAAGCCCACACTTACGTAATCAATTCGGTTGATAATGACCCAGGAGGTCGAAACGTTCCAAATATTTTTATTCATTGACATTTTTAACTAAGATAATGATGTCATTAAAGATGCGTTTCTTTACACTTATATTTTTATTTTTAATTCAAACTGACTCCTGACTTCCCTATAAATGCCCCCATTCACTCTTCGTTTTTTCCAGCTTAATAGATAAATTCAACAACATTTGAAATTCTTGCTAGAATTGTAGATTACTTCATTATAAAAATTGCGACAAAGATTTTTGAGGATTTCTGACATTGTCGCTTTGCCTCAACGTACTTTACCAACCGCGTGGACTCGTTGAGGAATATGCGAGAGGTAAACAGAAACACTCCCGTGAGAAGTGGAAACATATTTCTGCAAGAAGATTTAATTTGATTCCTTCCACCACAATTTTCTACAGATATTGAGCAGGTAAAGTAGCAGTGAGACAAAGTACTCTACGCCATTGCAGGGATTCGCTGGCTTGCAATGAGTGTTCTTTTTGCTGCCGTGATCTTGCAAGTTACCAACAACTATACGGGCCAGCAACTGACGGTATGCGCCTGGGGGACACCTTGCGCTGCTTCCGCAATAAAGTAGTGACAATAACAGCTAAGGAACTGAGTAGAAAAGCCAGTAATGAGCATCTCTTTTTAAACAAGAAACTACTTTTGCCACTGTCAGTTGATCCTCAACGTTACGAGGCTAAGCTTCAATAAAGCATTGTGGTATTTCGTTTCAACTAACAATTAAGGAATTCCGAAGGATTCTCTGGAAGTATTTGAATTTTTTACAAGTTGTTAGCCATCTCTTTGAGTATACACTATCCAAGATATATTTTGATTGTTTCTCTCATTAACATAATTAGCCCCTGGCACGCCAATCAGCCCCCGACATGGTTAGTCTAAATGAGTACGCCTCGTGTGGTTTGTCCATCAATTCAGGACCTTTATATTAATAAATTTTTAAAATCCAATGAGTTGCAATGCATCTCATGTATCAACTTGACCTTCAACTTGAGAACTTAAATTTGTCCCTCGAGAGCGGAATTTGTCCCCCTCAGGGTTTTATCTCATCGAATGCTTCAATTTTGCTATCAATAATGAAATCAACGAACTACTACCCTAGGGCAAAGAATGCTCTGAATAAACTCACCTAGTTCCTGGAACAAATTTTTCGGTGCTGCTTTAGCGTGAGGTTAACCGCCATATATCGCCTTCCCAGGTGCAGTTTGAGACGTGCAAATTAAGTGTTTATCGCTAAATTAAACGTATGGAAATAAGTAGTATCTATTAGTCACCTAACCTAACGCTATAGTACTATAGCTAGAGGTAGACCTAATGCTATAGCAGCACCTATTCATTAGTAATCTAACCTTACGCTATGGTACTAGCTAGAGGTAGACCTCACGCCATAGTGTAGTAGACTTCGCGCCATAGTGTGGTAGACCTCGTGCTATAGCAGCACCGATATTTCAATATTCCACAGCCTGACGAACTTAAGATGCACTTGCCGGCAGCGCGCAAATGAACGCAGCGGTTGCGGTTGAGTGCAGCTGGGGGCAGGACGAGTTCTTTGCATCGCGCGGAAAGCCCCGAGCAGAACCTGTTCGTTAAATCCTGTAGCGAGAGGCGTCCTCGTCTTACTTCAACACGCTGACTGCGGCGGGTAAAACTGAAGTTCGATATTCCACTCAATTTCAAAGTCAATCGTAGTAACCAATTTTTAAAACAGCAAACATGAACTGAATCGTGCCTTCATTTGGTTTGTATTAAGTATTTGTGGAAATTGTGTGTATTTATAGAAATTTATGAGACTACTGGTCCTTCAGCAGCATTATGACAACCCCCTCCGTAGCCACCGGTGGCTCACGTCGCAGTCGAAGCGTTAAAAATGCACCGAAAGCAAAGGTAAGGGACCAGTGGTAATGAAAAAGATTCAAAGGAGTCTACGCGCTAATTTTGAAAGTTGACTATGTTTCGACTTTACCAGGTGTAATAATATAAAGTGCTACCCTTATCCATTTTAGTGAGAAAAATTTGGAACAGCCTCTTATCTAATGGAAACGAATGTTTTTGGATAGAAATATTTCATTTCGTTTGAAATGAATCGAATTTAAACTGATATAAAAAGATATTAGAAATTTTACATCACAAAATGTCAGAACGGCCCCTGAGACAAGCGAATGCAAGCGATGCAATCTCATACCCAATTTCAAACCAGTCGGAAAAAACTTCTTATAACGGTCAAGCAATCAAAGTCAAAATAAGTATAGCTGTGCAACTCCACGGTTAGCCTATCGGAATTTACGAAGGGAACAATTTCGATAATATAATAATAAAAATAATTCAGGCCAAGAACTGCAAACAGAATTTTCATTTTAGACCTCGCTGCAAACCTCATGCACGAGCAACTAAAAATGAAACTTCTGTTTCAAGTTCCATAAATTTGATAATTGCAATGATTACTTCACTCGTGTAATTTCATTGGACAGTCGATTGACACATCACTAACTTTTCTCAACAGTGAACGTGCCGCTGTTGTCGAATCAAGCAACCATTGAGTAGTTTTATTAGGGTTAAACCTCTTTAATCACAAAACGGGGTTTCCAGGAGAGGGAGGAAGAAGGCATTATTTAGAATAGAATAATTCTATCCTAATAATTGAGGGTCCCTAGAATCTATGCATCTATGAGGGTTGGGCGAACTTGTTGACGAAGGGGCCACATGACTTGAAAAATGATAGACGCGCCAGCACCCGATGCATGCATATCAAACCAACAGTAAAAAATTGCAGGGTTAATGCTTACATTTACCTGCAGTGGCTGCAGTGCTCCGGTGACCGCGACGCAGCCGGCCGGTGGCGTTTGGCAGGCTACTATAGCGTGAGGTCTACCGCCATATATCACCCTCCCAGGTGCAGTTTGAGATGTACAAATTAAGTTTGATCGCCTAATCAAATGTATGGAAATAATTAATATCTACTAGTAACCTAACCTCACGCTATAGTACTAGCTAGAGGTAGATCTCATGCTGTAGTATGGTAGACCTCACGCCAGAGCAGCACCAACTGAAGTTTAATATTCAATTCCGATATAAAGTCATTTGCAATCAACAATGTTGAAAATACCAAACATCAACTGAATTGGGTATTCATTTAGTTTTGATTAAGAATTTTTAAATGTAGAGTTTGTGACTAGTGGTTGGTCAGCAGCACAATGAAAATTCCTTCAGTGACTAAATACGGCTCACGTCGCAGTCTAAGTGTTGAAATGTGGCACGCAGGCCGTAGTTTGCCCACCTGTGTTCTGAAATGACGAAGACTCGAAGCACAACTCCAAAGAGGCAAGTTAGAGGTTGAATAAGGTGAATTAGGCTTGAAAAAGGCAAAAATTCAAGCTTTAGTCGTCAGCAAAATCACCAAACCTTCACGAGCAAAAAACGATTCACAAGTTATTTACGACCAAAAAATATCTTTAGCTCCCTTAACCGCAACAACAGTATGAGGTATTCCCCCCAAAAAAACGATGAAGGCGCTATTGACGATGCAATAAAGGGAATGGGGAAACCTATGCACAAGGCGTGTCCCCACACTCTGCGCATAGAAACGGCAAGATCAGAAAAGGCTTACGAAATGATTCATAAAGTAATAGGTGCCGACACAAAGATGGCAACGAAGCGAAAAAAGATGCTCTATAACAAATTAGATTAAATATTAGTTTAAGCCTCCTCGACAGCTAAACCGGTGTTTCAAAGAAAAGGAGTATGATGGCACCATTTAGTATGGAGTTAAGGAAACTCGGAATCCATGCACAAAGTGTGTTCCCACGAAAGATCCTCTGCGCATAGAAACGGTAAATTAAGAATGCCATGAAATAAGGTAAAAGTTGAAGAAGAAAGTAGTAGGTGCTGAATAACTGTACAGCAGCGCACCAAATAAAAATGGTCCTCAACAAAACAGAAAACATTTTCACACGAAGCGGCTAACTTGACTCTCCGCTCGAAACCTCCCAGTTTCCTTATGGGAGTGCTAATTCTCATAGATACGACAGTTGTAAAGAAATGTCAATTCTATTTCAACAAAGTATAGCTTTTGTTGTAAGCTAGGGACATCACACCTTCCCTCTCAGAGTACTAATCCCGATAGATGCAATAGTTGGTTCATCCTGAGGGGAGATTTGCGAGAAAGAATCAACCCGAATTCCACAGGATAAGAATCTACCCGAATTCTAATACCTGAAAGGACCTCCGAAAAAATAATCGACGTTTAGCGAACCAACTCGGAAAAAGAGTTTACAATTAATCAAACTTTGTTATCAATTTCAGTACGAATACTTACCGATTCCGTTGTTCTCCGATATTGCTGCTGAGTTCTTCGTCGTCCTCACACAATTTCAGACTTTTTTTGGCTTTCCTCATCTAAAATACCGAGTTTCATGCAAGTTTCATCAAGTTAAATTGGTTCGGTAAAAATACAGCGTTAACCTCGTAGAGCGAATATTCCATAAGACACTAATCTTCCTGAGAAAATTTATGTAGGAGAAACGTCACCGTCAAGTTACGTCACAGTCAAGTTACGTCACAGTCAAGTTACGTCACAGTCAAGTTACGTCACAGTCAAGTTGCATTTTCTCTTGCAAGAGAAGCGTGGTTGGCTGAATTGCTCCATCCTTCAGGCCACTAAATGAGTTTGCAAGTGCAAAATTAACAAGGATTCAAGAATGAAACAAGTGTGAAGACATACAAAAATATTACTGATAACTGGTGATTCAAGTTACAACCGTACGCTCCTGAGCACCCAAAAATTAGACCAAGAATATCACTTCAGTAAAATGAAGCACGAAGGAATAAATATCAAGGAAAAATAGACGATACATGAAACTAAACAACTAAGAAGCATACTTTTAGTAAAATTCCAACTCGAGACATTCACCCCTCACTGCCCAGCCGCGAGTTTCGTTAATATTATCAACTTTTTTAAATACAGTCGTTTCAAATCAATTTAAAATCTTGGAAATTGCATTTAAAGAATTCCCCAACGATATCAGTCAAGGGACGTACCTACATCAGGCCTGTCTGGTATCATTAGAAAGTACCAGTACCATCGACGGAGTGAACTAATCTGTAGTAACCTCATAACAATGTCAAGAAAAGTGAGAAACTACGGAAAAAAGGTGAAGTACCTTACTGATGTTTGACTCGAAATGAGGTACTTCAAAAACGATACTCAAAGAGATGATTCTATAATTATACTCCCCAATGATTACCCCCAACAAGCAGTCCTGGGAAAAAGAGAGTTTGCCATAGGAGAGTCATAAACTAAGAATTAGAAATTTTTTAGGTTTTAGACATAAAATAACGCTCGGTGCCTTACGCCGCACAAAACACCGTCGCAGCGCAAGGAACGGAATACAACTCTAAGAAAGGATAAACTTTCACAAGCGTTGTTATTATTATCATTTCTTGTGTAAACACGGCCGTTCACAGATCAGGTAAGGATCTAGACATGCTGTTTTTGTAGATAATCTGAAAAAGATGTGAATCAATAACAGAAAATGTCCATTTGAGTGTACTGTGGCGCAAACGCAAAAATAAAAATCTCGCGTAGGTGTTGCAATGCTAGACGTCCCAGATGCCGGCGCACAACTTACAATTTACACTGAACTTTTATAGGGGTCAATGGCAACTTACGACGTTTCTCGGCATTCACATAAAGAATTAATTACCGAACGGAACAGATAGTAATAAGATCCAGACACGATTTTCCTAAGTAGCAGAGGCGTATTCAGCGCATGTGAGTTATATATTTATTGGATTGAAAACCAGGTATTCCTTTTCCGTCACTTTCAGAAGCTAATTTTACACCCTTCATCGTCCACAAGACTATTCGGTCCTCTTTCAAAAATAGCCTTAATATATTTTATTTTTTGTTAAATTTGTTCACCAATGTCTCCGTTGAACTTTCCTCCGGCGTGGCAGTTCCTTGCTATCCTGATATCGGTGACTACCTAATGCCAGTGCCAGTTCAGTGATGGTGGTTGTAATAACGGTAATATGAGTACAAAAATGTGGGCGTTAAAGGGTTAATTGTAAACTGACTACAAATTCGCTCTGAGGATGTTATTTTTTGTTATTGTTTGTGGTCTAAGGATGCCCACGCACGACTCCTGGCTCTAATGTAACTAGTTTCAATTGACAGCCTTCATATCATCATAAATATCCATTATCTAGTGTCCCTACTTTCGTGAGTACATTGGAGCTCTGGAATACGAGAGCATTTAAAAATACAGCAGTGATCTCAACTAAGGAACGAAATCATCTGAAACAAAATACTAAAATACTAACAGCATAAAACAAAAACACCACATATTAAAAGAAACCGGGAAACGGTCCACTTTGACTTCGATCAGGTCCAAAGGCCGGGCGCACTATCGTAGAACCAACTGATATCTTCAACAACAAAAGACGAAAAGTTTACTTTCAAAACGGACAATCCTACATGAAATACGGCAGCAAACCGCACCCAAACCACCTACCAACAATGAAAACGTTCAACTTAATAGATATACCCTTGTAAGGTAAAAAGCAATGGTGAAAGAACTCATCACTCTCCCACAGCGGGACTGAATGCAATAGCACACAGTCAAATGCCACTTGGCGAGATACATACAAGCGGAATGTGGTGCCTCCAAAGACAAATATTCAACCTCTCCTCCTACGCGTTTATGCACAGGCAGCCCAGAAAAATGTAGGTTATAAAACTTACACGAATTTAGCCCGATTCGATTGGAGAATAGAACGAGCACACCTAGTACGTTCATACCAGCTTATGTTTCCGATGTCGGGTACGCAACCAAATTCATACACAGGGACAAGAGGAATTTTTCGGTTTAGCAGATAATGACTGATGATGAGCCGAGGCTTGAACTGTTTCATTAAAATGATTTTAAAGTTCATTGCTATAACCTTCTTAGTTAAACTGCTTAGCAGAAAAGATATTCCTAATACAAGAAAAACACTGGAGTGCCGGTCTCTACTTCCATATACGAAGTGAATGATTCAAACAGAAGTAGACTTTCGTACAATCACTGAATCGCCAGGATACCTGAACTGAATTTGAAACTGTACATGAATCAAGCCTAGATTTTACATAGTCAAAAAGCAGGTAACAAAGATGAAATCCTGACGTACAGCATCTGAGAATTCGTCTCTACAAGAGATTCCAAATAGTGCACCACTCTTGAAAGGTTTCCTGATGGGAAGGTAAATACTTAGAGTATCAGCAAGCCTAGACAGAAGCTACCCCTTGTGAAAAGTGCCCTGGACTTAAAACAGCAAACTGAAAAACAAATAATGAAAAATGTTGTTTTCTGCAATCTAACGTAACCAACTGTGGTCGGTTCTCGGTAGAGGTAGGAAACATTCAGAAGAGTAGATTAGATGTTAGTTCAAGCCTAACTAACTGCTGGAAAAAAAATCGTTGAAAAAAGAGAGGAAGGAGGAAGGCACCATTTAGTATGGAGAGAGACGTACAGAAGCATGGAAAATGTGACAAACCGTAAATGCTGTGAAAGAATGCGCACTGTACGAGAGAGAACATGCTGCACTGAATCAACAAACAACTGCATGCTTCAGGAAAGTTAATGCTAAAGCTAAAACGGGCTTGTTGCCATTTATTTTTTCAAATAATTTGAATTCCTGTTTCTTCAAACTTTTTCTACATTTCCTTCTTGATAGAATCAAAAAGGATGAGCATCCACATTCAGAAGCAGGAACATCATGGGCAGTGCGCTAAGCATAAACCTAGATGACAGTTAATGCCATAATCTACACAGAAATGCACTAGATTTAAACAACAGAACGTATAGGAAACCTTGTAATAAATGAAGACGGGCTTCGAATTTCTTAACCGATACAGGATAAAAAATTTCATACGCCCCGCACAGCAAGACTCATCCGCGCGCCGTCTCCTGATCTCCAGCAAGTATTCCTCGTACTCTAAATATACTTATGGATCAGTGGAGTACTTGTAACATAGCTAATGTTTTATGTCAACAAGTGTATTTACTACCAAGAACTGCACGCCGTCGTAAAAGCAGTTTAAATAAGAAAGAGTGGGGTCGACTTCTGGGAAACTGAGGATTACCGACAACAAAAAAAGGATAAACAAGAATTTTTTCCGAGTCTAAGAGAAACAATAGTAACATACTCTAATTATCTCAGGACTCCACAACATTTTGGAAGTTTAAATGCATTTTGTAACACAAATTCAATATAATTATCCAACAAACATCACAATGAAAAACCAACACAAAAAATATCACAACAGAAGAGAGAAAGTGTTCCATGAAAAAGAGCATTCCGAAACCAATGATGTGGAAAATATATTTGTTAGAAAATAAACGAGCAGAAGAAGAAGAAAAAGCGAAATTCCAACACACGGAACTCAAAAAGAACTCAATGGAACGTCAAGAAGGAGGCCTTATTTTTCTCGTTCATTTTCCCACGGAAAACTCGTGTTCTCCTCTAATGTACTCGAGCTACAGCGCGAGTAATTAAGCCGATAGCTACAGCGCTGATAGATTATACACTCACAAAGAGAGCAACTCGCACTCATTTCCTATCATTAAAAAATAAGGTGGAAACAACTCTAAAACGTGAACCTACTAAATTCAAAACTCAGTCGTTAGAAAAATAACCGATCATAATGTGGCTTCTCAATAAACGTCGGCACGTAACTCTTAAGACGCGAGGACCAAAAATCCATAAGAACAGCGTACCCAAAACATGCTGAAACCAAAGTACGGCGCGCAGGAAAACGGAGTGGCACAATGCACCAGGTACGAGCTTATGTCTTCACTAGGAGACAAGAGGACAGTGGTGCTAGACCAGTGGTTCTTAACCTTGTTGGAGGTACTGAACCCCACAAGTTCCGTACATGCATTCATCGAACCCTTCGTAGTTTGGAAAATAAAACGTGTTTTTTCTGTTCAATTTCAAAAAAATGCATACAACTTTATACTGAATTAGTGCACAAATTGTACCATGCTAAACCCAGAGGTTCGACTCACCGAACCCCTGGGGTTCGATCAAACCCAGGTTAAGAACCACTGTGCTAGAGACAGCTGGCACTGCAGAAAGTGAAGCCCAAGTCCGTCTAGGCCCTGGGTTTGGTTGAGTTGTCAGGGAAGAAGAAGGCCGTGAAGCGAGCAGTAGCGTCGCCCATGTAGTTTCCAATCTGTGCCACTCCATCAGACTGCAACAAAGCACTGCAACAAATAGAAACACTTTATATATTTGTAATGGCAATAGGATACAGGAAGCTATTTGTCTGTAACAGTCCATATCTTCTTTAAATAGGTTATTTTATTGTACTATGGGAAGTGCAGAAATAGGTTTCTGACCTCTTTGCTAAAGTGCTCAATAGCAATAGCAGTGCCTCCAGAGTGAATGCATCGCTAAAAAACGAGTTCTCAAGCTCATCATCCACATAATTCCTATTGGAGGAGAGTGACAGCCTAAAAGTTATTTTGAAGCATCCATCACTTCAACATGTCGAAATAAATACATTGGTTTCAGTAGATTATTCATTTCCCCCGCATATCAAGGACTGCTTGCAGTTCATAAACTAAGAGCCAATACGCTATGCCTGCTGGCTCTTAGCTTATTGCCTATCCTGAGGGGCGTTGACGACTGAATAAGACAAAGTGAGTATAAACGTGGTCACTGTATTTTCCCGAGGTTAACTTAGCTAATGCTTTGACTGCGGCAGGTAAAACAAGTTTGAAAATTAACTCAAAGTTGAGGTCGATTGTAGCAAGCAATGTTGAAAATAGCCAACATAAACTCGATCGTGCCTTCATTTAGCAATAATCAAGTATTCGTGAAAATTGAATTTGTGACTACTCAGCAGCATTATGAAAATTGCCTCTGTGTACAACGCTGGCTCACATGGCAGTAAACGTGTCAATTGAGATGCAGAGAGAGACAGGGTTCACTCACACGAGGGCGTCGTACAGGCTGTGGGCGTAAGGCACAGCGCGGTGGTAGAGAGCCACGGCAGCTCCCTGCACACCCGACGCTGCGCTCACCACGGAGGCTGCAGCGGCAGGGAACCACGTCTCCAGCTGTAATAAAGTGTGACGTGACAGCTGCAGTACAGCGTGAAGGGACAGCTGCAATTAAGTATGATGCTACTATAACCTTAGAACCCCTGGGCTTTTTCTACTCGGAGGAACTCTTTTTTAGTGAGAGCCGCATTGTCAATGTCGTTCGCCTCGAATTACTCATGCCATCAAGCACGAGATTCAGTTTTTTACTGCATTGGAAACCGGTAGCAAGATATAATACCACAATTGTTTCATCGTGCAAACACTAGTTCTATCACTTTCCTTGCTGCTGCTAATTTGGGAGCACTTTTCCCAAATCTTTTCGAATTTCTAGAAGCAGAAAACACAATTTTCTTGAACCACATAGAATTAGCAGCTTCGGGTGCCCATTTCAATCTTGATCTTGTACGTAAGTCTCCTTGATGAGCGGTAGACTTTCATCATCTTCTTTCTTTAGCAACATGGGTGCTTTGAAAAATAATAGAATTTGGCTCCAGGAACAATCTGTAGTGGCCCATTTCTGGGTTGTGAATCAAGCGTCATGCAGTCTGACTACGTACAACTCAACAGCAGCACTAGTGCTACCCACAACACTATTTTAATGATCCATTACCTGCAACCAAGGCCTAAGCCAAAATTTAAAAGTATTTCGTCAAATTTCAAGTTTTAGCAAACGATGGGAAAGTTTCTCTACCTCCATTTCAGAAACTATAACTAGCCATAGGCCAAAATTTAAACATGAAACTCCATATCCCAGCATACGTTCAAACATTTGAAAAAAGAAACATTAGAAATAAGAAACATTCGAAAAAAGAAACGTTCGAAAAAAGAAACGTTCAAAAAAAGAGACATTCGAAAAAAGAGAACATTCGAAAAAGGGAACATTCGAAAAAAGAAACATTCGAAAAAAGAAACATTCGAAAAAAGAAACATTCGAAATAAGAAACATTCGAAAAAAGAAACATTCGAAAAAAGAAACATTCGAAAAAAGAAACATTCGAAAAAAGAAACATTCGAAAAAGGAAACATTCGAAAAAGGAAACATTCGAAAAAAGAAACATTCGAAAGAAGACACACTCGAAAAAAGAAACATTCGAAAAAAGAAACATTCGAAAAAAGAAACATTCGAAAGAAGACACACTCGAAAAAAGAAACATTCGAAAAAAGAAACATTCGAAAAAAGAAACATTCGAAATAAGAAAAATAGAACAAAGAAACAATTAAAAACACATTCGAAAAAAGAATCATTACCGCTTCCAGGAGAGCATGGACTCGGTGGCAGGCTGCATCTAGCCAGGGGCGAAGAGCCTGGTGAGCATCTGAGCAGCCACTCACGATCCGCCTGCACACAGCCAACTTTGATAGTAGCCGATATTTGATGACGCACCAATCGGGGGGGCTTTGTGCCGCTAAAATAATAGTGCACCATAGTAATAGTGCAATAGTAATGGGGCAATGAAAATCCGGGAGCTTGATACTGCCATAGCGTGAGGTTTACTGCCACACGTGCCTACCCAGGTGCAGCNTTGAGATGCACAAATCAAGTGTTCATCGCTAAATTAAGTGTATAAAGATAAGTAGTAGCCATTAGTAACCTAACCTCACGCTTTAGTACTAGCTAGAGGTGGATCTCGTGCTATGGCAGCTCAGAGTGCTTCTATCAGCTATCAATAGGTTAGGTCAATATCAATGGGTTCACGTGTCAGGCTGGGTTCAGGAACAAAACTTCAGGTCAGATTAACTCTTTACCGTCAAAGTGGATTTCAAAACCCATTTTCATGAACAGTTCTAATATACTTTATTCCTTGTGAAATTTGTGCCCTAATGTGTTCTTCAAAGTTCATTGTCGAGTGGCAGTCACTTCCTCGTTGTGATGTCGGTGACTACATGATGCCGGTGCCAGTTTAGTGATGGTGGTTGTGATGACAGTAATTTGATTAGTAAAATGCTGATGTTAAAGGGTTAAGGAACAGTACTAAAGGAAGGTCCAAGATGAGAAAATAACACATGTATAGTATTGATATATAAGTGATATTAAGCTGCTTTTGATACAAATTAATTTTATCAGATTTCAATGAACGATGTGAAAGTTTTTGTACCTCCAATCCACGTATAGAACGTTCAAGTCGTATCATGTACAAGCATTTAGAAATTCTTCTTGTGAACTCCCAGAGAATTTACAGTAGAGCCTGTACATTTAAGGAAAGCATTGTATGATAATTTCATGTAATATGTTATGAATAAAAGCTGTTATAATGTGGATAACCTCACAATCCCAAGGTACCTAATGCAGTATTAATGCAAGCAAGAGAATCATTCTAACTCTCAGCTCTATGCGACAAATCACCAAGCAAAACTATGCTTACACAATTCAATTTACACTAGTGTACAATAAGAGCAAGGCAAGGTTTCAATTTACACTATATTGCAATATTAAGATGGCAAGCCCAAGTTTCACCAAATCAGCAAGTGATCTGAGAAGCGTCAGCAAGACTCACGCATAGGCAGACGTGTTCAATTTACACTATACTGGAATACTAAGGCCGGCCAGCAAAGTTTCACCAATCAGCAGGTGAGCCGAGACACTGTACTAGAATAATAACATTAGCCAACGAAGTTTCCTTTTCTCCAAATCGGCAAGTATACCGAGAAGCGTTTCCAAGACTCACGCGTAGGCCGACGTGGAGAACTCGGCCATCATTCGCACACCCTGCTCGGCTTGCTCGCTCACGCCGAACTTGGCTGCCATCTTGCCGAGCAGAGTGGAGTGGAAGTTAGCACGGTGAGCGTGCAGCGTTACTGCTGTGTAGCCCACCACTCCCGCCACGACGCTCAGCCAGAACACGGTTCTCAATACGCCCCACACCGCCCTCCCCAGACCGCTACCCTGGCTTGATGACCGCTGGTCCTTCTTGCGACTCACTGCTAAAGCCACGCCGCTTTGCACTTTCTGTAGCAGAGTTTGGCGTTTTAGAAGTGTTAGTGTTAGTAAAAATGTGCATTCGAATGGGAAAATGGTTGAAAACATTGGAAATTTCTTCAATAAGGTTTGGCTTGCACCGCACTATCTTTGTCCTAGAGACCACAAGAGAATGGATAAGGAAAGAATTTTTCATAAATGACCTGAAACAAAATAAACATGAAATCCTGTGACTCGATGCATGGATAGTAAACAAGTAAAGCCAATTTGTGGATTGCTCGGACCATGCAAGTGAGCTCAAGCACACTTGGAATATCACCCGTTTCTCCCCAATGCAAGGCTTATTTGGAACAAATATTTCCTTAAGGGAAACGTTCTTAACAGGGAACCTCACTAAGATAAATGTGAGCAAACTTCATCACAAAAGTGATGCTATGGTAGAGAAATACTAACTTCTGCAGACCTGATAATTAACATACCTTTTCTCATCAGCAGGTCGTGCAATGTAAAGAAAAATAAACAGCAGTAGCATGGCAACACCGTGGCGGTAAGATCACTTTTAAGACAAGTCATTTTTACTTTGCTCATTCTAGCCTTCTTAGGTGTTGTCCTGCATGTCAGCAGGTGTGGTGAAAACTCACTTTGACCTCCGTTGCGGTAGAGGAAACGAAGCACAGTCATTTATATGGGGAAAATACACCCCCTCTTGTTCTTCTGGCCAATAGAACAGCTTCATTTCAAACACACTTTATGACGTCACCATTGCGACACGTCGGTAGGCCAATAGTGGGGCTAGCAGTGTTACCAGATGCAATATGAGCACTGCTATTGGTTCATTGCCATGACGTCAGCATTGCCACACGGTCAACAAAAGAAAGGACTGGTTTGACACTACCTTGTTTCGTCTACCATGGCAGCTGTTGTCCTGCATGTCACCAGGAGTGCTGATAACTCACCTTGACTTCCCTGTGCAGTTCCCTGGCCTGAGGGTTGTCCTGCATGCGACCCACAGAAAGCTGCTCGAAGTTTTGCAGCACGGCTTGTGCTCGGGGGGTGGAGAACACGCTCGAGTACCGAGACTCGCCGCCTGAACACACAAACACACGTCAGTTGTATTAGGAGTAAATTATACCATGCCACAGACTGTACATTAGTTAACAAGTTCACCGCTATATGACTCACCGGTGGTACACGGAGGTGATTTCCTCAACGATGCTGGCCGACCGGTAGTTGACAAATAAATAGTTAATTAAAACTAAATAAAGACCCGAACCAGTTAATGTTGACTATTTTAAAACTTGCTTACCATCATCGACTTAAAATTTGAGTTGAACAATGAAACTTTGGTTAATCCCATGACGGTAGTAGTAGTAGTAGTATTAGCGTTAATTTGCTAGCGCTTCAGTAATTCGTACTATATCGCGCCGTAGATCTCACAGTTCAATAATACGAAATTCACATCGTTACACGGAAGCACACTATCTAATTGTTGTTCAAAGTTTTTCACAATCACCATTATGGAAAACACAGCAGCAGACATCATAAAAAACCGCTCTAATTGCCACCCACATTGTTGTCATCTTATAAGAGCCCCAGTTGATCTTTGTCGGG
>JACJUY010009318.1:26686-41557 GCA_014220935.1 Platorchestia sp. MABIK | reverse complement strand
GCGCGGCATCGATAACGCTTTTTGAGTCAACAAAAACAGTAAAAGAGCCACATGGGTACTCCTCAATCAATCCCATGACGGTTTACGTGGTAAACATGCGCTCTAGAGTGAACAACTCCTCCTATCTCAACACTTTGGCTGCAGCAACCAAATATTAAGGTTATCACCAGACTCAAATTTAACGTCAATTGTAGTAAGCAATTTGGAAAATAGCAAACATGAACTGGATCGTGCCTTCATTTAGCTTTGAATAAATATTTATGAAAATTGAGTTGGCGACTACTGGTCGGTCAGCAGCACCATGAAAATTACCTCCGTGTACCACCGGTGGCGCACGTCGCAGTCAAAGTGTAAATTATACGAACAACTTCATACCAGAGACGGAGCACAAAGGATACATATCCTGTATGTTGATGAGCTCGCCTATCTTGCATTGATCAGTTACCCTATGTTTTAACAGATATTGCTAGTACTGAAATCTTATAACTTATCCTGTGAAGATAAATTCGTATAATTCATATCTACTTGTGCAAGCTGAGCAATAAAATTTATTGCACATAAGTGCTCAACTGCTAAAAAAAACTGTTCATACATGAATATTTTTGCTAGCTCGTTAAAGGTTGAGTGAAATCTCAGTAAAACTTGAAAAGAAAATAAGTTAAGGTAACATGATTAAGACACAGAGTCACTCAGAACAAGATGATGAGCAAGTTTAAACCTCCCTAACCAGAAAACACATGTTCCACAACAAGAAAGGATGAAGGCACCATTTAGTATGGAATTGAGCGAACAAAGTATCTATACACAGTATGTTCCCACAAAGATCCTCACTGCATAGAAACAATAGTTTAGGAAAAAAATTCATGAAACGAGATAAAAGCAAAAGAGGTTGGTGCAGAAGGTGCAGAAATGAACCGAGAAAATGATGGTCCTTTACAAAACAAAAACCTATTCTGTTTCAACAAAAGAAAGGCCAACATACACGTTAGCCTCAGTTTGGGACCTGACATTTGGCCTCACATTCCGGACCTTACACTTTCCCCTGAGAGCACTACTTCCCATGGATACTAAAAGGGCTTTTTATAGCCAAAATTCTCAAATGAGTCCTCCATCCAAACAGAATTTGAGCATAAAATCACTCATCATGACACGAGTATTGCCATTATACAAAATCGCTCGCTCAAAATCGCTCACAGACGGGTGTGCACCATGGCATGCAGCACGCAGAAGACCCACCAATGAACTTGAAGAGCTTGGCGCTCTGCATGAAGTGGCGCGGCAGCAGCGATAGCCACACGTCCCAGCACCCGCTGTCGCTGCTCAGGCACAGCTCGCACACGCTCGCCACCTGCTCACACACGGCCACATTCAGTCCTGTTTTCTTGCTGATGCCACATGAACATTTCTACGTGCTTAATGCTCTTGAAAATTTAACAAAATTGTTTGAATACATTTCTCACGGTGCACAGCTTCTACATTTTATACCGAAATTGAACAAAAATTACGCAGCTATTTGATTGCTTTGTAAGAATCGATGCTACCGACTGAGGAGCAGATTATCTCGTAAAATAATCCAACTCTCGCACTGATGTTACTGGGTGTTCAATGCGTCTCCCTCGAGAATAAGGTTCTTACAGCGTGCATTTCGAAATTTTTTCTCTCTTGTGTGAGCTAAAGAGCTCAAGCAACAAGGCATTAATGCAAGATGAAGATGTTCTTTGTAAATCTTTTTTGACGTCTCATCTGCCAATTAGGAAGACAAACTCAACCATCATTTCCCGTACACGTTATTCACTGAAGTTGTATTCAATCTAGCGTTCCCTTAAAGAAGGCTGGATTGGAACTAGCTTCCTAACAGTAACACTGACTCAAACGATTGATAAGGCAGGAGTAAACGGTTTAAAACACAGATTAGATTAGATTATTAGTTAGTTTAAGCCTCCCTATCCGCTACAAAGGCGATCCAAAGAGAGGAAGGAGGAAGACACCATTTAGTATGGAGTTTAGGGAACGTGGAATCTACGCAGAAAGGGCATAGAAACAGTAAGATGAGAAAGAAGTTTATGAAACAAGATCAAAGTTCAAGAAGAAAGTAGTAGGTGTTGAAAAAACAGGACAGCAGTGAACCGAAAAAAAGATGGTCCGTAACAGAACAAAAACCTATGTTATTTCAACAAAAAGGAAGCCTACCTAACCATTAGCTTGGGCCCTCACATAGTCCCCCTGGGAGCGCTAATTCCCATAGATACAATAGTTGTATCCCCCTAAGGGGACGGTTTAAAACACAATAGAAATCAGAGTCACGTCAGATGAGAGCATTTCTGAAAATGCTGACGATAACTTTCAGGACGACAACAAACACCCTCGGTCATTGATTAAATGAAAAAATACCCAGAGTGTGCTTCTTACTACAACAGCTTACAAGTCAACGTCTCCGTACCATTCATCTATTTTGTTCCCTTCTTCATCTCTCGAAGCATTTTTCTTTTTTCACTATTATCGCGATTCAGCTTCCGTTTTGCTGTCCCAAGCCTCAATAGCACTACCACACACACTAGTATATCTCCATGTGGCTCCCATCCATCGCATTTTAAAATTCCACTTGGACCCCTTTTGACTAATAACGCACTGTTAACATAGAAAATAAAATAAAAACGAAGTCATGCAGGCTGCTTCTCATGCCGACATGTATAGCTGATTGAAGAGAACATAAGTTTAGATCACACCATTATGGCATGCATTAGCAGAGAACAACATCAAGGCATGTAGATGCAAGGAACTTCACTGCAGGTCACACAAAGTAGGCATCTTCTTCTTATCGAGTTAAGGAATGCTTCAATCCCTCGTAAGGTTGCTGGTCTTTCGAAGAAAGCCGTTGCACCTGGGACCTTATAATCTGAGTTCTTCAGCCACAGGTTTCTTCATCCTTGATTGGTTTAGGCTTCAGAAAAGAGCAGCAAAATACTCCATTACATGTACAATAATTTATTACAGCCACTCAAACACTAACTCGTTCCTCGCGTATTGGGCCACATGTGTACCAACAGGTAAATTACCCATTTACGTGCCGGTTTAAATGCACGACATTTTTTCCGTTTTGTGACCTTTCTTAAATATAATTATCACACAAGGTGAAATGTTATCGTGCAATTGTTATTTCCATGTTCATTAGGAAGAATTGGAATTCATTCCAGCTGGAAAATCGACTACCCTATTCTGCTACTTACAACCTAACCAAACCAACCGTCAACAGCCGCGGAAAAGCGGGGAACGTGTTAAAGCACAGAAGCGAGTAACTCTCTGACACAAGTGTCACACTGCGCACAATGTGGGCATGCAAAGCACCTGCTGAGCGAGGCCTGGAGAACAAGAGGGCACCAGCCTGGGCAGCAGCTGCTGGAAGACTGTGCTGCTCTCGCTTCCACTGCAGCACACCACCTGCACACGCAACGTCAACACTTCACAATTTCTGATCATCACTCCAGATATTTTAGTAGCGTGTTTCTCTTCTATGTATACCAGTCGAGAAGTAAGAGATGATATATTACAGACATGTAACAAGTGGTGTAAAACATCTACACTTCCCAGTTTTTTATCATCAGTTCAGACATTCTAGTAGCGTGCTTCTTTTCTATATATACTACATAGTTGAGCAAGAATTGATTCATTACAAGCAAATAACAAAGAACATCAACACATTCCAATTTCTAATCATCAGTTCAGACATCCTGGTAGCGTCTTACTTTCTACGTACATTGTGCGAATGAAAATTAATAAATAACGAGCATATACTCAAATAACAAGTGGAATGTATAGCAAATACGAAATATTTCTACCCTGGCTATTAAATAATTCATCGTTGGATTTTGAACCTTGGTCAGACCATTGACAAATCTGGTAAATATTTTCAAAATAAGGGTGATAGAACAGAACAGCAAAGTAGTAATCTGTTAAAAGCAAAGCTGTGATAGAAGTGAACTCAGAACAACTCGGGAGGTGGAGTCACAGAGGATGTGACGGATTACCTTGAACCTGGTGAAGACGTCTACGAGAAGTTTGTTGATGTTGCGAGGGACCTGCGTAGAAGGAGCAAAAGCAACGTCGAGTAGCGTGATGAGCTGGCCACTCGTAACCACCACCTGCAATACGAAACACGCGTCAGTATGCCGACACTAGGAAACTGGAGGCATTACGTTCAGTGGTAAACAGACTGCTAAATGTGTGTGGCCTACCTTTGTACCAAGGCTTCACACGTGTCAGGGGTGAACGTTTTCTGTGCATGCTGACAGTGCAAATGTTGAGTTGATTAAACTTTAATAGTGCCAAAATGAGATGTAATGTTCAAGTCTTGAAAGAGTCTTGCACTGGTGCTGAAATAAATTCAAGCGAATATAGAGCACTTAATCAATTAAGAGTTAAGCTAAAATTAGTTAAAAGAGTATGGTTCCTCCTATTAAGAACTGTCATCAACAGTAATCTGAAGAAATTTGCTCCGAATTCCTATTGCTGGGTAAATTTAAACTTGCATTTATTATGGCATGGAATAGCAAACTGCAAGACTCAATTTTATTAAGGAATAATGCACCACGAAAAATGATTTCCCAAAACAAGTACTTGTGTCTAAAAATTACTCACATTGACCTCAAGCTTGAAATTTCCATGCATTGCGTGGTGTTCAAACGCGCCACAGCCAAAAAAAACTGCGTGACTAATTGAGCACTGCAATATGGGGAAAAGTACACACCAAAAACCTCTCCAAGTGACTGGAATGACTTCACACCCATCTCTAAGATCCCTCCCTCACTGATGCAAAGCAACAGGCCATCTACATACAATGATGGAGGGAAGGCCACACACAGTTTAGATGTTAGTATTAGCCTACCTAATCGCCAAAACATTCCCAAACTCCATTAACACTTTGACCGCAACATGCGCCACCAGTGGCCACGGAGGGGATTTTTATAATGCTGCTGACCGACCAGTAATCACAAACTCAATTTTCATAAGTACTTAATTAAAAATAAATGAAGGCTTGATCCATTTAATGTTTACTATTTTCAAAATCGCTTACTACAATTGACTTTCAATTTGAGTTGAACATTGAACTTTAATTTAACCAGTTGCATTCAAAATGTTAAAATACATCAAAGTTGCGAGAGTATTGAATGAAAAGTGCCGAAAAAGTAGCATATTGAGTGAAAAGTGAGGCAAAAGTAGCACCTGTGGCTTGGAGGTGCGACGCGTGTCATCACCGGTAGACTTGTTCTTCTTGCCCCCAGAATGCGAGGCTGAGTGAGGCTGGTAGCTTTCCATAGTCTTGGCGAGGTCCTTGCCGCACTGGGCGGCCAATGCGCTGTATTGCTTCGCTGTCACCAGCGGCAACAGGCCCTCTGTCCACACTGCACCACAGATTAGATGTTAACCCTTTAACGTCGTAATATTCGTACTCCTATTACCGTTATCACAACCACAGTCACTAAACTGGCGCCGGCATCAGGCAGTCACCGATATCAGGATGAGGAAGGAACTGCCATTCGGCAGCAAACTCCAACCAACACATTAGGGAAGTTTTTCCTTAACATAACGAAAACATTTATTGCAACAAAAAGAAGGCCTGCCTAACTCTCAGCTCGCATCACAATGGCTGGCTGAGTATATCAAAATCTGAACTGCATCACAACAACAGCTGTGAGTGTACAAGTCCGCACTGTTACCACACCCTACAATTTGGTATGACTCTATGGATCAGCGTTATACAAATTTAATAATTATCGTGTATCTGCTCTAGTATATAATCATGTAAACTGCATTAACTTTTCTGATCATTCATCATTGTCTTTGGTGACTAAAATTTTAATTTTGGTAAAATTGCTCAACATGCGCCTTCAGCCCTGACAGGTCAGTTTATGTGTTTCTAATGCGGCAGATAACTCGGAAGAACCTTTAGATAGTTATGGGCATACAATTTTGAACAACGAAACGCTGTTTTGTACTTGAATTTCCGATACCCTCGTATTAATTTGGCAAAAACGCGCTTTCACAGTACTGGTGAAAATTAAAAAAAAAAATCAGGAGCACTGACCTCCACCAACGGTTCAATAAAATGAAGGCAAGATAAGTTCTAGATTAGATTAGATTATTAGTTAGTTTAAGCCTCCCTATCCGCTACAAAGGCGATCCAAAGAGAGGAAGGAAGAAGGCACCATTTAATATGGAGTTTAGGGAACGTGGAATCTACGCAGAAAGAGCATAGAAACAGTAAGATGAGAAAGAAGTTTATGAAAGAAGATCAAAGTTCAAGAAGAAAGTAGGTGTTGAAAAAACAGGACAGCAGTGAACCGAAAAAAGATGGTCCGTAACAGAACAAAAACCTATGTTATTTCAACAAAAGGAAGCCTACCTACTTAGCTCGGGCCCTCACATAGCCCCCCTGGGAGCGCTAATTCCCATAGATACAATAGTTATATCCCCCTGAGGGGAGCTAAGTTCTAGTGTGCAAGATTGTGGTACATATGATTATGATCACTAGCTGCTACTACTCACTCACTTTGCAGTGAGGGTGGGACCTTTATCAAAATTTCCCAGGAGGTGAGAAATCATTTTTGAGAGCTATTACGAGCATCGCATGATCAATCAGTTTTTTACCAACTCGTCAACATCAATTATGCAGTACAAATTGAATCTAGATAAAATTTCTTTCCAGATAAACTAAAGATAGGATTTATACAACAATGTGAGCATTTCCAAACAGACTTAGAAAAAATCCAGTCAAATGAAAAGGCTAGCACCTCGGTTCTTTTATGCATCAATAAAGCACCCACTGTTGACGGCCGGCTTGTAGAGCTTGGCTCGCGCAGCTGTGCCGATGGTGCAGCTCATGAGCCAGACGTAGGTGAGGCCTGGCCTCGGGTGCGTCTCGTACATCTCCCTCAAGTTGATGTAGTCCTGGGCGTGTGTCACGCACGCCTCTCTGCACACGTTCCCTATCACCTGTACCAGATTGGATTAGATGTTAGTTTCAGCCTCCATATTACCTGCACCAGCACTTAAATAGAAATTAGCTCAGAATAGGATGAGATACAAATGTATCTACAATGTCATTTTTTCTTGGCAAAAATCTCAAATTACGCTAATTTCAACTATAATTGTACGGTACCAAGCGCCCTTTTAAACACGTCAGAAACGGCATCAAAGTTTGGCAACTTAAAAACCATCGTATCTCAGTAACTTTTAGAGGTACTGGATATTTTGTAGCTATCTTCCTGTACCTAAAACAAACTCTTCAGACAATGGAAATTTTGGGAGTGACAGCGGTATACATAACTCATTTTTGCTAAATGTATTTGGTGCTTGGTACCATGTAATTCTAGGGGTCTCAATTGTGCCATTATAATCCCTCAGTAATGCTGAAATCATAACCTAAAATACCATACCAATTGTGCCTGTGCTTCGTCCATAATGAAGGCGGAACACCAACCTGAATGAAGAGAGCAAATCCGTGGACAGAAAGTCCTCTCATGGCCTCGTGCAGCATGGAGGTGAAGCAGTGCCGGTGGAACTGAGATAGGACGGACACGGAGCAGCTCTGGACCATTCGTACCAGGAACTGCACATGCAAATTTATGTTTCAACATTTCGTCACTACTGTTAACAAGTTGAGAAAATACAAAAAAAATTTTAAAAAATTTCTATGCCACACATAAGCATCAAGTGTCATAGATCAAAATTTGCATAACTTATCCCATAGAATTACACTTGGGCAATGGGCAGGTCATCAGTTAAAAAAAAGAGCACCAGCTTTTTCTTGGAGTGCGCATTGGAAACAAAAAACACATTTTTGACGCTCATTGAACAAATATAGGAATTTTCAAGTCATCCTACCTAATCCATACATTGTTCATATCAAGAGAAGGCAGCAAATATTACTGGCTTTCATAACCGAGATCAAGAATAGTGAGCTGATATTTCTGACCCAAGGTACGAAA
The DNA here is from genome assembly GCA_014220935.1 of Platorchestia sp. MABIK. NCBI lineage: Eukaryota > Metazoa > Arthropoda > Malacostraca > Amphipoda > Talitridae > Platorchestia > Platorchestia sp. MABIK. Next base: position 33,572 of record JACJUY010009318.1, on the reverse strand, counting down.
TAACTCGCAACACAGCATCGAGGTCAGAACTAATTTTTTTCCATCCCAATTTGAAATTGTACTGCAAATTTACAATGAAAACAAAAAAAGGAGTTTGCAACTCCCCTTTCTTTGCAGGCAAATGCGACTCTCCTCTCATTACAAAGGAAAGGCAAAGAAATTTCTATTGACATCACCCATAAATTAGAACATAAATTACCTCTCTGATTGGCAAAGACACATAGTCAAGGGGTGCACCGCTGCTCGGCTCCTGCCTGTATGCAGAGTCAACAGGTACTGAGGGGTTGAGGCGCAGGTTCAGGAAAGACGCAAGGTCCTTGAGCCACACCAGCGGATCTGAGCTGAACTGTGACTGTAGAGTCTTGCACAGGCCTTGAAGCTCAGACAGGTTCAGCTGCAACATAGTCAGCAAAATTAGTTGACACATTTTACTGCTTGAAATAGCAGAACATTAGATTACACGTTAGTTTAAGCCTCCCTAACCGCTAAAAAAAAGCCTTCCAAAGAGAGGAAGGCACCATTTGATATGGAGATAAGGGAACGCAGAATCTATGCAAATGGGACATAGAAATAGTAAATTAAGACAGAAGATTATGAAACAAGATAAAATTTGCAGAAGATGTAGGTACTGGAAAACAGGACAGCAGTGAATAAGAAGAGAAAGGTCCTAGCTTGTTTTCTTTAATTCATCTTAGCACCTGAGAAAAACATTATAGGTTCATGACCTTGACCAAAAACTACTATTAAATTATCTTGCACAAGAGACTAAACATTAACTTAATACACAATGTGAGACTTGCTCAACAAGTCCCAAAAAAGCTAAGTCACATCCTCCAACCTCTAAAAACTCCATGGAGCTTAAAAATGATTCATCCTGCAGCTAAATAATGAAAAACAAATTTGTGAGTGTCCAGGAGCCAATTTTCTTGGTGAAAACCCTTCACATGCTTCCCTAAGTATACCCACAAAAGACCCAAAGATCATCACCAATTGAATTAATGAGATTATACGATTATAATTAGTTTAAGCTTCCCTAACCGCTACAAAAAATAGCGTATCGAAGAGAGGAAGGAGGAAGGCGCCATTTAGTATGGAGATAAGAGAATGAGGAATCTATACAGAAGGGGCATAGAAACAGTGAGTTGAGCAAGAACTACATGAAATAAGATAAAAATTGAAGAAGAAAGTCAGAGGTGCTGAAAAACAGGAGAGTAGCAAACTGAGAAATGGTGGTCCTTAACATAAAAAAATTTCATTTCAACAAAAAGAAGGCCTATCTAACTCTCAGCTTGGGCCCCTCATATTTTCCCCCTGGGAGCACTAATTCCCATAGATACAATAGTTGTATCCCACTGAGGGGCCCCATCAAGTTAAAAAAATAACTGTTAACACTAAAGATGAAATTTTCTGTACCTAAATCTTTGTTTAAGAGAAACTCCAATGCTGTATCCCTTGTTGCTGAAGGAACTTACTTTGGAGACAGCATCTTTCAAGGTCTTTGTTTTAGCAGGAGCACTTTTCTTGTTTGTAGATTTGCTGCTTTTAGGAGCAGAAACAGTAGAGTCCTTGAAGAGAAGTTCATCATCATCAGCCATTTTGTCGATGAGCTTAAACTTCTCAATGGCCTTTGGGTCATAGGCTCTTTGAGCTGGTTGCTTATTTCCTGCACACCACAAAAAGTATTTATCAAAAACTGAAATGCAAGAAACTCAGCAACATCATAGGCAACTTTACCATTGCACAATACTTGAACTAGAAAAAATATACATACGTAATGAATGAATTATCACTTTAATAAATCTTTTACCTTGTGATTCTGTAATGAAAAATAAACCATACATAAAGATAGATATATTTACACTATATCTTCAACAAAAAAACATACTGAAGAAACAATTGAACTTACTTAAGTAATTTAGATTAAAAATATCAGAGAAAATCAGGCATTCATAGCATACTGAGAAGCATTGATTTTTCACACTGAAGGTTAAAAGAATTTCTTTCATTGAAAGAATAATAGAATAGTCAAGTAAGCTAGGTTAATGGCAAAGTTTCCCTGCAATAATAGATTATATGAAACTCATCACAATGAGACATTTAAAGTTAAAGCTAGTTTTTCTCAACATAAAAAATTTTGGAGAACCAGAAAATAAGATGAGTAAAGAAGAATCCAGTGACTATTTACTCACCTTTCTTACTCTCAACAGCAGCATCTGCCTGCTTCCCACTCTTAGCTGCTCCATTGGCCTTCTTTTTGGGGGCCCCAACAACTTCCCACTCTCCAGAAGACATTATTTCACTCGAGGAATTTCTGCAGCAGCACTAACTGGTAAATGGTAAAAACCTCTTATGAGAACTTTTTCACTGACCTGCACAGAAGTGAACAGAATCACTTTAAAATGTAACATTTATGAACTGTGTAAAAATAGAAGATGGATGACATGTGCAAAAAACATGTTAAGAATAACTGATGATGAGAGACCTGCTAGTAAATACCTTTTCTGTAAACGTTTGAGGAACACAAACCTTCAGAGAAATACACAAAATTACTTTAAAACGTACCATTTATGAACTGTGCAAAAACAACGAAAGATAGAGAACATGTGCAAAAAAAAACATGTTAAGGATAGCGCACTATGAGAGAGCATGCTGTTACTTCATAAGGCCAGGTAGTCATAAAATGCTGAGTTAAAATTTCTACTCAATTGATACCATGTAAAAAGATTTCTTAGAGTATTACTTACAAAAATTTTTAATGGGATGGTCACACCATCATGCATATCTATGAGCCAGCAATATTTGCAGAAATGGGCTGCATGACCACACTGAAAGATTTGTATTATTGCCATTTGAGTCATACCTGAACTTTTTACGTTTTTCCCAACCGCAAATGACTTTCAAACGCGATTAAAAAATTTGGGTACTACTTATTTAAGATCTAGAGTGTATTTTTCTACATGTAAATATCTATAAATAACGTTTCATGGTTCATGTTTGAATGTTTATGTTGATTCTGAGTAGGTATAATGATTTTTCATAGAAAAAATTCTTAGATATTTAGACTGTCTAACAGGTTCTTTAAATGAAATTTGATTTATTCTCATCCCTTGATTATTCAATTAAATTTTAGATTTTAATAGATTCAGATAACATATTTCAGTGACAGCAGTTCAACAGTATGGCCATTATTTGACAAATTTTTTAAATTTCTGAGATATTTTAGAAGAATAAAACTAAGGAATAATTTTGTCCCATACATCTATGATTGATATCCGTATATTTCATATTCTACTTACAGATGAAAACTTTACAATAGGACACTAAAGTTTTTAAATAATTTTTCACCTTGAGAAGCACGCATATGATTCATAGAAATATACTAAAAACCCTTTAATTTAGGCAGGTTTTATTACATTAGCAACAGCTAAAAATTTAAGTAATTTACGATCAGCTTATAGGAGAAGGCAAGAAGTGATATCAGGAACTAAAGGAAATTTGCATTGGAAGAGATGATCCATTCTGCTTAGAAATGGCTATCATGATGATAATTTGTGTTAGCTTAAGCTATTCCATGCAATACTTGATGCCAAAATCTTTTCAGCTTTGCTCACTTATTTTACTAAGAGTCTTGTCCATCATTTTTTGATTCAACATTTTACACGGGTATCCCAATACCAATGTGTTATTATCAATTAAGGATGCTTTTAGGTTAAGGTGTTTTAAAAACCAATGTATTGACAGTTTATGTTTGTACTCTATTGGAAATAAATGTTTTTTGTTTTTTCTTTTCTTTTTTTCTTTAACCCCGAACAAAAAATTTTTTCGTTTGTTCAACTACTTTTAGCTAACATTGCATCCCAAGTTACTAATTAATTTAAAAAGATTAAGTTTCACATATTAACTTGAAATAACAAGCCTCTGAAAAATTTTACAAAAAAGTTTTTAATTAACTGTCTTTAATTCTATATTATCACTTAATATAGTAGAAGCCTAATCACTCAACATCAATAAACATTAATAGCATTCTTAGAATTAAGAGTTTATTTTCCTTTCACAATCTTCTTTCCAGCACTTGTGTCTAAAAATGCCCGCTATTCCAAAAAAACTCATTTAAAAAGGGCGTTGTAGGATTGCTCATCTAAAATTAGTAAAACAGCCAAATTTGGCAATCATTTAGTAAAATCTATCAAATAAATCCTTGTTAAGTACACATTAAGAAAATTAATCAAGGAACTTTGAAGACATTACTCAATGGAAACTTTGTCTAGATATCAATCCAACTAAAATTGAGCAGTTACATATGCAACTGACTCACATATAAAGAAAATAGTACAATTTTATAGGGATTCAATTGAGCTTATAATGCTCCATCTTGGCAGTCAAAAGCTAAACAATACATTAGCACTGGGCTATGACTCTTCTGTCTTACAGCAGTCAGAGAAAAGTGACACAATACTTATATCTTATAAGTCGATGGTAAACCAAAACCCAACTATGGAGAAAAGAAAACACCACCAGCCAATCCTAACATGGTAATAATTAGCAGATAAGGCAAAGTGCTAAGTACTTTAGAAATGGCCACTGTCTAGCTTCATTATCCTCATCCAGTACAGAAAAATACCTATTTCGCCAATGCCTTACATAATTAATTTCAAGTTTTAAATTTCAAGAAAAACGATTCATTGAAATTTTCTATCTATACGTTCTCATATTGAACATCAACGACGTTAAAGTACTTTGAAGAAACTAAATGGCAGATCAAAATTATTGACACGAGCTTCTATCAATGGAAGTTGCAGCAGAAAAATTTTCTTTTCGTCAGGGTACCACAGGTAGAGGTATTCTACAATATCAAAGTTGTGACATAACCTTTCTATATACTAATTTACCACAATTCTTTTAGGTATACTCATTCTTCTCGATGCTACCAACGAATTACTTCCGTGAAGCACATTTAATATTTTGACACACGTAACGGAGTGCCTCCCGGAGTAAGTTTTACCGGAAAACGAAATAAAAAATACCGAAAATACAAGTCATCATGGTTTATTTGTAAATTCTTAAAGTCTAATGCTCATACAGTGGACTGGATGTTAAAAAGATAGCGTTTAAATTTAAAAGGAAAGACACACAGCTTAATTTTACAATTGGATTATATATATCAAAAACATACTGATTTGACATTTTTTGCTATTGAAATACCGTAATACGTTGAAGTTCCTTAAATTTTATGATTACAGCTCAAACAAATGGAGTAGTTTGGATTAGGCTATCGGAACTGAAAATAGTAGAGTTTCTAGGACTCGAATAATTAGAAAAATAAATAAAAGTTGATTTCAGCATGGGTGAAATTGAAATATTTGTATCTCTTTTTAAAGTAGAAAAAGTTCAAGATTAAATCATATTTTATTTACACATGGTTTGGCTATGTTAAGTCTCACAACTTTAGGTCCAGCAAAATTTAATCTTGAGTAGGACACTATATTGCACATAAAATTACCCCAATCAATGAAACAAAATGAAACGGAAAAAATCGGTAATGTGTATTTAATTATCTATCGTACATTTCTTAATAAGCAATCTAATCTTTTCGAGATCACCCAGTAAAATCTTTATATGCACAGCTCTAAAAAAATCGAACATCGTGAGATTGTTGATGTTTGATCACTATCACCCATTAAGGTTAATCAAATCAAGTTTACCAACAAAAAACAGTAGTTATGGCTCGGTACTGCAGTGATTTTACTGCATTAAATAGCTCTAACATTGAAATAATTCATTTTATGAACGTGCCTTCAGTTATTACAAAACATTTCAAATACTAGGCATTCTTTAAAACTTTTGTAATTTTCGTTGCTTCCATAGTCATTTTACGCAATCCATTCCCTCTTTGATTCTTTCCCTACACGGTGATCGCTGATTACTGCTATAAATTTGAAAAGGAAATCATACATGTGAGCACAACAACGTTTCACTGTACATGCTCATTGATCATTTTGAAGTAAAAAATTCGAACATTTTGGTTGCAGGCAATTCTTTCTACATGTAGAAGGCATTGGTGCAGATCAACTGCTCTGAAGAAACGCTACTGCTTGAGAGGGCTGTATCTGCAAGCGCTGCTGCTCCAGAATAATGCAATCAGGAGACTTGCTAAAACTGAGTTGAGACTCTTTGCTGATTTAATCATGAAAAATTTTATGAAACAGAAAAAAAAATTCGGATAGGCGGGCGGAAATTGTAGACAATAGTACATAGGTGGAATCAATTTTATATTAGTAACGGGAAATTCAGACTGAATTATTTTAACCGCTATTTTTTGCTGTAGGTGTGGGTCAATGTGGGACTACTGAGTATATTATACTATGAATGCTTCAATTAGACGAATAACTTAGCATAGAATGAAATAGGTACATTTACATTTACGATTAGCGATAAAAAAATGTATTTCGATCTGACAGTGCTCGCAGTTTTCATTCCTAAAATAAGAGGTATCTACTCTAACTTTGAAACAGCACTGACCACATCTTTTGTAGATCATACCTGAAAGACTGAATTGTTTCAATGACATGTCTTCATGGAAATACTCGGAAAATTTGTGAAACGTTATTTCATCAAATATTAGATGAGGTGAATACCAATATACCGCCAGTTTGGGCTATCCTCTTCAGATTTATTTTCACACAATTTATTAGCGGTCAATTGTCCAGACTAAAAGATTTTCCATAAACGGGATGATCTTTACAATGTAGCATCAGAGGAAAAGTTTCCAAAAACTTCTTGCTTGCCGAGTTTGAAATCAAGCGCCTTCTTTCTTGGATCTACACGCAGGTCAGTTTCACTGTGATTTTTTAACTATGAATATTTCAAGTTCCTATACTCTGCGCTG
>JACJUY010009318.1:0-16219 GCA_014220935.1 Platorchestia sp. MABIK | reverse complement strand
ATAGGTCTTTTCGACGAACAATAATTTCCCTCGGATCAACAGCAAAATGTCAGAACCTAACAGCGTTTAAGAATTTTTCCATCACATTGTCTGATATTAGGAATTTAAAAACGAGGAACACTGCTCGTAGGTTAAGCATTATTTGATATAACATATCGTTAAATCTATAAAACGTTTCGGAGTCGTGAGACATGTTAAAAAGAAAAATTTATAGGAAAACTCGTGTAAAAACTTCCAGCGGATAAGAACTATTCATACTGTTTAAAACGGGTTTTTCTTTGGCTATGTACAATGCTTCCAAAATTCTTAGTTCCGAATCAATCATTTTGGAATCATTGTACATAGCCAAAGAAAAACCCGTTTTAATCAGTATGAATAGTTCTTATCCGCTGGAAGTTTTACATGAATTTTTTCTATCAATTTTTCTTTTTTAACATGTCTCACGTACTTTTGTTTTCTTACATTTTTCAGACTGTACTACTGAGGATGGAGCAGGACTCCGAAGCGTTTTATAGATTTGACGATATGTAATTATTTATAACGCTTAACCTACGAGCAGTGTTCCTCGTTTTTAAATTCCTACTGAACTCTCGAAAAAAGAAAAATGATTTTCCTCATTGTCTAATATGTTATTGCTCCTAGAAGCGTACATGCATGACAGTAGTGTGATGAACTGCTAAAAAATATCTGTAGCGAAATGTGCAAATTCGATCGATACAAAATAAACTTTCTACTGTGTTTACATTTCCCTTCTTTCTCCTTCCTCGCGTTGTATCTTCATTTTGTTATTTGGCCATAACCATACCTAAACCACCAACGTGATCTGGACGATGAGCTCATATCAGAATAAGGGCGCGAGCGCTCACAAGTTAGCTATCATCAAAACTAACCACGCGTGAATGTCGACTTCTTTGGCATGCCTTGACCGTCATCGCGTCCTGGTGTTAGTTATAAGGCATTTAAAAAACTAATGTACAAGATGATAAGCATATTGTCACAGCCCTAATAATCACATTCACACGCAAGTATATGATTTGTATTCAATCACGTACATGCGTTTTAATACAATGTGTAAATTCATGTGTAAATCACATACATACGCATGTACGTATGTGATTATTAGGGCTGTGACAATATGCGTACAGCATATTGTCACAGCCCTAATGGTAAGCATCAGGCTTGATTGATTAGAATAGAGTATCCTTCATGAATTTAAGGATTTTGAGGTAGCGCTGTGCGTGTAGCAAGAGCTGCATGCAAACGTTGCGTTGGAGTGCGTCGTGTCCTTGAATCGAAGTGACTAACTTCCTTGCGCTGCTGCGCAGGCTTGTGTTCGATCGCTGAGAACGGCAGCTAGAGGCAACACTAGCAATCTGACTGCGACAGGAGCTACATTGGGTCACTGAGCGAGTTTTCATTGCGCGAGTTTTCATATGAAACAGTTATGAAAAACGCCTTTCAGTTATGTTATGTTCAGTTATTAAACAGTTATGAAAAACGCCTTTCATAACTGTTTAATATACGAAATACAATAAACACCCTTCAACCGTATCAAAATACAATGTTTATGCGCATAAAACATGCCCTCTAGTATTGAGACATCGATTCACTCATGTATTGAGACATCGATTCCTTCAATTTTTCTCTCTTCCCTCAGAACGATGTCGTTCTGCAATTTTATTTACTCGGCAATCACTTTTTCCACTTAAAGACTAAAAAGTTAAAAGATAATAATAAGAACAAAATAAGTAATAATAAATAAGAGAATAAAAAGATACGCAATACGGCGATCAATACGTGCAAAAATATCAAACGGTCGTTCGGTAAAATGTGTTTAAAATTGGGTTTTTGTTTTTAACGTTGGGTCTCTATTTTTGATAAACACCCTGTAGGTCCTTTGATCTTTTTAAAGTTGGGAATCAAGAAGCGAAATGTGTGACTATTAACTAAAAAGTGACTATAAACTAAAATATATCTTATTAAACTATATCAAATATTGTCAAACACTGCATCCAAACATATAAATTCGTAGCGACGAACAACATTCTTGATCAAATATCACGAAGGGTTTGTAAAATGATCTCAGAACGTTAACTGGACTGTTGCTTCTGTTAGTCGCGCAGGTCAGTGGGACAAGCAGTCTTCTAAACGCTTTTTTCTTACCGCAAGTGTTACATTAACCTATCATGTAGACCATGCACGCCTCAGCGCGTTCGTGTGAGCTCGAGTGGCTCAGCCCTTGCCGTTGTGCTAGAGGTTAAATCTGACACCGGCTTGCTCGGTGACACTGCACCACAAGTTGACATCAAAGCCGTTCGTGAACGGTTCATTCAAGAGCTAGCTTATGTCGGTTTATCGTGGTGGTTGGTGCGGCTATCACCATGCATCCAGTTACATTTTTGACAATGAATCCAATTCTTGCTGTGAGCGATTATCTAGCCTACTAGGTCGATCATTTCGCCTTGTAATGTTCGTGTGAGCGCTCTCGCTCAATTAACTCTCAAGGCAAACGATCCCACGTATGGACATGTGTCTAGATTGCGTTACGATGAATGTTAATATGGATAGCGTTTCCTTTTTATTTTGTGGTATTCTACGAAGTTTAGTGTGCTCATTTTTTTCCATTATTTTCAAAGTATTATACTTTGAAGTATTATACCACTCTCCCCCGCAGCGTTAAGAAGAAAACAACCATTCTCACATCTCTATAAATTGTCGTTTTCTGTTCATCAGTTTTTTTTTGCATCTAACGTAGAAAACCTACTCAAAATAAAGTTAATCAGGTTCAAACTCGCCGAGATATTACACAAAACCATCACAGCATGCACGCAAGCAAGATCCGGGCAATGATAGTTATTGTTGCTCAAACTGCAATTCCTCGAGAGTCACGCAAATATCTTACAGCGATGCAAGAGCTTTTATTATTGAAGTTAATTTTTTAGCAACCTAAAAATGGCATTAAGGTCTTTAAGACCAGAGAATTAATTTTTTCAATGATGAAACGGACTTTTCGACCTGGCGAAACCGACGACTGCGTCGGTCTTTTCCGCGAAGTGCTGAGGCTTTGCGATGCTGGATCGCATCTCAACAACAAAATGTCAGAGAGATCCTACATGAGACAGTTACTGTTAAAGATTATTCGAATGATAAGGAAAATTAATATAATTTTGCACTATAAAAAATATAGATGAAGAACTTACTGTTCGATTTGAGATTATTCTACAAGGGTTCATTTGTGTAACAGTTCATGTTATTGGTTTGAAGAGTACGATTGATAATTGAACATGAGAATCAATCTCCATGACAACTTTATTTCTACACGACTGAACGTGTAAAATGCTTTTTGGCGAAGGAATAGAAGAGCCGGTCGCATCCCTCTCATTTAGAGGAGTGGGTAAGTTTCGCCCAAAGCCCGGCTCAAATCTTCTCGCAAGTTCTAAACCACTTTTTGTTGATCCTTCAATGCATTATAGCTGCAGTTGATGGATCAACCACAATTTAATGGCAATACATTTGTTCAACAAGCGTTTCAATTATTTTACTTCACGTCCATTGTAATTTTTCCCCGGTACACCTATGATTTTAACAGTCCAAGCGTAGCTTCTGCACAGGGCGGCGAAAATTATAGATGCAACTGTGAAAACGTTAGACTGGGCGTACGTAGGAGATGAAGTCGAAGATTAGTAAAGAAATGACTAATTTTTAAAGATTTTTGTTTTTAATAATTATCTAAGGATGCTAACATGTTGCTTATATTGAAGCTTACGGGTGTGTGCTTGGTTAAAATACGAAAAATAAATTCTGTTACTCCAGGAGTTTGTTCAAGCGTGCCTTTTACTTGTAGGCTGGTCTGTCGTACGTATGAATGAGACGTCACACATTTGAAGTTAAAACTCATGATGAAGCAAATTTTTCTATGTTTCATCACTTGAGAGTTGAAATGAATTCAAATCAACAGGCTTCAGTCTTGAAAGTATGACTACCAACACACTCCTACACTAACCTATCAGTAAAAGCGAAACTACTAAAAATGTCTCAATTGTTAAAATAAAGGACGTCTTGGTAGTGAAGTTTCCATTTTTTCAAAATTTTTGAGATCAGCGAAGACAAATTCAATTTTTTGACCCAAGCTCTTACTAAAAATGTCTTTAGCGCACATTTTGTAGGAAGAATATTCTCCGGTAGATAATTGGAACGGCTATTTAAAACAGTATTAAAAAACGCACATCGCCTTAATTAGCGAAGGATTCAGCGTCCAAAATTCGTATTTTGTCGTTCTTCTATTACGCTTGCGCACAGTTGTTTAACCCGCACTCTTATAACTAAAAATTAAAAAAGTTTTAAATAAAAGTTTAAAGGTTAAAAGTTTTAATAAAAATGTTTTTGAATATCATTACGAGCGTCTAAGCTAAGGGAGGTGCGTGGGTATTTTTTTTTTTAGCAGAAATTTTCTCAATCTATGTATTATTGTCTCAAGTTCGTGTTCCATGCCTCAGAAGAAATAAGAGTACCATGAAACGAAATCACTTTTTGAGATGGCAACAGGATAACAGGAATTGTCATGTGATGGCAAGTTTTTTTCCTCTCAATTTTATCTCAACTTGAATATGTGTACTCATTTTGCTCCAACATTTGTTATCATAACAAAAATGTGTTTATAATGTAACAGCACATGGATGGTTGGATTGAATTCGTGGTCAAAATTATAATTATTAATCACGTTCCAGATTGGGTCACGCATGCGGTTTGCGAACTTGCTCCTTATTTCTTGAGTTCTGAAATCACACATTCATGCCAGAATTCAACAGAACTCTCCATTGTGCATTCTGACTGCTTCAAGGTTGATAAACCGGAAGTTCAGAGATAATCCATCGTCTTGCTGCTCTGATCAAACTTCCTCCCAAAAGTTCTGTGAACTTTATTGTTGACACTAACTCCTTTGTTATTCTTTGCGTATCCAGCTTACCTTTGTGCAGTGCGAGGCCGTTGTTGCAGTAAGACCTTCGTCCTCTGTGTTATGTTCCTAAATTCCGGTGGTAGCCTGACAGATTAAATTATAATGTTAGTTTAGGTCTCCCTAACTGTTGAAAAAAAAACGTTTCGAAGAGAGGGAGGCACCATTTAGTTTGGAGATGAGGGAACGCGGAATCTATGAGGATATTAATATCTCGCGTAAGCTGTGTTACAAGTTAACTTCTCGAAGTCATCCCAGCTATAAAACTAATGCACCTCCGTTTGTATCGATTTCTTACTTTACACAAATTGTTGTACATTATTTCCCAAGCAATTAAATCAGAGCTATTATTTCCAAAATTTGTACCTCGACTTATCCAACTGTTTATTTCTTCCAACACGAGACAAAAGCAAGAAAAAATAACGTTCTCACATACATATATGTAACATTGAAAGCCCGAATTGGGCGGGTTATGGCAGTTGAATGCCCCAGAGGAAAACATTCTATCCAAATACAAGTAATTAAGCACACAAAAACAAAGTTCTAAGCCCTTTTAGCGACGAAATTACTGCGAAAATCGTGAACAATACGGTCCATCCCTGACCTGGGCTCTGTAAGGTTGAATGCAATGAGCACGCATCCTGTCATTATTCCCAGTACTTATAAAATGGATATAGATTATAGGCCCACTGACCGGTGCTGCTATAGCGTGAGGTCTACCGCCATATATCGCCTACCCTGGTGCAGTTTGAGATGTACAAATTAAGTGTTTATCGCTAAATTAAATGCATGGAAACAAGTAATATCCATTAATGGTCTTACCTAACCTCACGCTATAATACAAGCTAGAGGTAGACCTCACGCTATAGCAGCACCCACTGACCACCACATTTCCCAGCACAGATGGCGCGGTCGCTGCTGTTACTTATGGCGGTCCTCCTGGCAGTTGTCTCCTTCTCTGCCGGAGCATCAATGAAGATGTACAAGAAGAATCCAGGCACCAACAAATACAGACCAAGTAAGCTTTTTCATCTTTTGTATCTAATGGTATCGTACGCATTTAAGATTAATTTTGAATATTCCATCGGTATCTGTCTTGAGCTTCCACGTTCACGTCAAGTATTGCTCAAACGGTTGGTCAGAAGGCGTTTTAAGAAGTAGTTCCCTGTCAAATGCCATCCTGTTTTCGTAATATATTTTAGAAGATAGTTAAGGGGAAGCACCATAGCACTCGAAAATGTTTAAAAATTGTATGTGGTCAATACTAAAACGAACATTTCGAACTGAATGCTCAGTATTAATCTCACACAATTTTTTTTAACAATGAGGAGTGATTTGGTTTTTGCCCTTAACTTTTTATCAAATTTGCTGTCTAAGTAACAAGCGTTCACCACGTACTTCAGTGTAAAAGTAAGACTGTTCTGGTAAGTTTAGGGAGGTTTTTCGTTGTAGGTTTACTGTGCTCAAATTAAATAATACTATTCGAGAACGTAATATTTAATATTAGTGTTCACGGCCGTCAAAAATGACGGGATTCAATACCTTTCTTGAACAAGTTTTCCAGATGGGAATGGCAAACAAATACATCCATTCTAACAGTACCCGTGATAAAAATATTCTTGTACTTGTGCACTGGTGAAACTTGTATCACAGATACTGTCATAGCACCTAGCTATCCTTATGAGCGTGATAGAAAAATGGAAGAAGCGGAGGCCAAACAAATAAACCAAGGGTATTATTAGGTAGTAGCAGGACCAGTGTAAATTCCACGGGCAATGTCATCGTTAATTAAGCTAGTTGGACTCATGAAACAATTCCGTCAATATTCCCTAACCTATTTTAAGCTAACCTATCGTAACCTAACATATCCTAACCTGTTCAAGCCTAACCGAACCTATCCTGATAAAATTTCAAACATCAATGCATGTAAAGGCAATATTTTAATGTTACACTGTGGAATTCTGTCTCCATGATACCGCAAACTCGGACGAAAGTGTAACCGATACCAAACAAATAAATATGTAAATAAACACATAACGGGTACTATTAAGTTAGACGATAATGGCAGGATTGAAAAAATCTCAGGAGCTAAAATGAAGATGAAAACATATTGTTTACAATCAGTGACGAGTGTTCGCTAATAGATTTATGGCGTATTATGTTACCAATTATAAGTAAATGTTTTAATGGGCAGTATTTCGCTGGTTTCATTAGGTCGTCTTTTTGCAAGTGGTTCATAGAACGTAAAGCGCGATTGTATAATTTTCCCACACTTAACCCTTTAACGTCTGCATTTTTGTACTCATATTACGGTTATCACAACAACCGTCACTAAACTGGCGCCGGCATCAGGTAATCACTGATATCAGGATGAGGAAGGAACTGCCACTCGGCAGTTAACTCCAAAAAACACATTAGGGAACTAATTTAACGAGAACTACAATATATTGAAGCTATTTTCGAAAGAGGACCGTAGAGTCCAGTTGGGTATTAAAGGGTTAAATACAAATTCCAGGACAGTTTAGATCAACTGGAAGTCACGTGCAGACTTTTTGCACTCCGTGCGATCTTTATCTGCAATGGCTTAACACGATAATTTCATTTTGTTCAGTATACAAAATTCTGTGAAAAATTGTTTTATGCAAAATGACTTTAACTTTTCCTACATCGATTCGATGAACTTTGAAGTTCGGTTTCCCTTAGCGTGAAGCTTATTTTTGCATTCCTTTCACTTTCACTGTATTGAAAAGTTTCTATTTAAGGTGATGAAACAATTGGGCAAAATTGCACGTGAATCCTTCAAGCACAGAACCGTCAAATTTAGCGCCTTATTTACGTCGAAGCACATTAAGAATTTAAAGCCGATGATGTCAATTCCTTCTTTGGTATAGTTGAATTAAACAATTTTTGGAAGTAATTAGTTAATAGACTAAATTTAACTCAGTTAATATTTCATGGTTTCACACAGTACAATATCCCGGTAACAACTGGAATGATCAAATTATGCATAAACCAATCCATCTTTACATTTCTATTAACTGCTGCAGTAATCTATGCAGCTACCTTATAGATTCTGATAGCACTACACTAGTACAACTCACACATGACATCTATCCAGTTGCATCACATACAGTATGTCACACAAAAACCCGAACCGAGTTTTTATTTTCCTGTATCAATAATACATCCATAAGAATACCGTAAGCATTTAATTTCAAGCAAAATTATGATGGTATTACTGATACGGGAAAATAAATACTCGTTTCGTTTTTTTGTGGGACATACTGTACACTGCCAGCACCACACTATTATAACTTACACATGACATCTACACAGCTACCTCATAGATACTGCCAGCACCACACTAGTACAACTTACACATGACCGCCTGTGTTGACAGTGATGGTTGCTGTGTCATCCACGGTGATCCCCTTGGATGAGCTGCCGACGTTCACGGTGTCGTCTCTGTTAGGACCGGCCACTGAGGAGCCGCCTGCTGGAGTTACGAAGCCTTCAAAACCAACCAAACTCATTACTGGTGAGTTGCAGCTTTAAAGTTACTGCGGGGATTGCGTTATTTGATTCATTTGATTAGATGGTTGTTTAAGCCTCCCTAACCTATAAAAAAAGGGGTTCCGAAGAAAGCAAAGCATCATTTAGTGTGGAGATAAGGGAGCGCGGAATCCATGCAGAAGGAGCATAGAAACAGTAAGTTGAGAAAAAAGCATATGAAATGAGATGGAAGTTGAAAAAGTAGTAGGTGCTGAAATATAGGACAGCATTGAACCGGTAAAAGGTGGTCCTTAACATAGGAAAAAAAACTTTCATTTTAATAAAAAGAAGGCCTACCTAACTCTCAGCTTGGGCCCTCCCACATTTTCCCCCTTGGAGTGCTAATTCCCATAGATACAATAGTTGTATCCCCCTGAGGGACCACTGGTCGGTTATAACTTCAAAGTTGCGTTATTTGAACAATATAGTTATGGACGCTTACTCAAATGTGACCATTGTACTAGACTTTAGAAACAATCTACTGCTGTATCGCTTGTGGCAAATAAATTATATGATCATGAATCTTACACACGTATTTGGTTTAGCACACCTAATACATCATTGGTGGGTCATTACTTCGAAATTTCAGCAGTAATTACTTTCTTCGACAATATACGTAGGGATGTACGAAAATGGATCCTACTCACGTATTCGATTTTGTGTTCAATGAAATAGTGTTATCGACACCTCATTTTGTCTCATACTTTTAAAACCAGTTTTCTATGAAAACAGAGTTAAAAAGATTTACCCTTCTTTAGAGTTTTTTTCTGTACGTAATTCAACTGTAAAAGCCACAACCCCACGATCGAAAATTTTTCGTCGTACTTTCTAATCGTGCACTATGAGTTAAAATTTTGAATCCCATCTAAAATGATCCTCATTTTCAGCTTGTAGATGTTTGCACATCGAAACATTGATATTTATAGACTACTCAGTAATTTTCTTTTTAATGATTGAGTGTATCGCTAAAATATGTTAAGTGAATTTCTTACTGCTTCAACACGTGACGAACTGGAACAATGTTCCTCATACTTAATTAATTTACCATAAAAAAGAGAGAGCCAGGAAAATGGTATAAAACATTTTTCATTAAAATGTATTCTCGAGACTAAATAAGACTCGTAAAAATGGACGTTTCGAGCCTTCGCTCATCATCAGCAATACGAAATTCAAAAAAAGTCATCTGTAAAATACAAAATTAATTAATTTATTATTCCTTTTCCAGCTTCCCGGAAGAAGCCCATACTTCCTGAGAAGAAGACGAGCATCACGGAGATCACAAAGGAGGAGTTCTCGAAGCACTAGCTGACCTTTCGCCTAATCACCGCTTGCTAATCCCAGCTTTAGTTACCTGCATTCGTCATGTCGCTTTACTATTCCTTACGAGCAGTGCAATTAACAAGATATAGATAGAAACTTTGACTCTTATCAAAAAGAAATATAGAGTGAGCGAAGATGGCGACTTGAATTTCAGTTTACGTATCATGGGTGACGCATGAAGACAAAAGGTAAACCAATAATAAGGGGGATTTCATAATGCACATGCCAGATATGTTCTGGCATGTTGTACAATCAAGCTTAGTTAACGCGAACTAATAGTTTTTTATTTCAAAGATGCAATTTGCAAGACAGTAAAAGTTCACACCTCCAGCATCAACTAATTAGAATTTATTCGACTTTGATCAATAATTCTGAAACGTAATTTAACACTTCGACTGCGCCGTGAGCCGCTGAGGAAATTTCATAATACTTCTACCGACCAGTGGTCACTAACTCAATTTTACTCTAACAGTTACTCTAAATGATGGCACGATCCCTTCAACGTTCGTAATTATCAAAACCATTTACTGTAATTGACTTTATTTCGAGTTGGGAATATTGAAGTGCAGTTTAACCCACCGCAGTTAACGTGTCAACAGTGCCATTGAGTTCAACTGATTGTTTAGGGCAGGGGTCTCTAAACTATGGCCCGCGGGCCACATCCGGCTCACCACCTAATTGCATCCGGCCCGTCAAACAAATCCGTGGGGGGTGACCTTAATAATAATAATAATAATAATAATAATAATAATAATAATAATAATAATAATAATAATAATAAATTCATTTAACGACAGCTTCGGTCATAGACTATTTAGCTGTCGCCTTGGTATTTCTACCAAAGGATGTTTTTCATAGTTATGATAATATCAATTTAACAGTTTAGCAATAAAGGTAAGTCAATTACAAAACAAAATTACTGAGACATTTAAATTAGGTCGTAAGCAGCGTTTCGTTGTGTTTCATTGCGTTTCGTTGCGTTTTGTTTCGTTGCATTTGTTTCGTTGCGTTTTGTTTCGTTGCGTTTTGTTTCGTTGCGTTTTGTTTCGTTGCGTCTCGCTGCATTGCGTTTCGTTGCGTCTCGCTGCGCTGTGCTTCTTTGCGTTGTGTTTCCTGGCGTTGTGTTTCGTTGCTTTTCGTTGCGTTTGGTAAACAAAAACCTGTGTTATTTTAACAACAGGGAAGCCTACCTAACCGTTAGCTAGGGCCCTCACATTGTCCCCCTGGGAGCGCTAGTTCCCATAGATACAATAGTTGTATCCCCCTGAGGGGACCTTAAAAAAATAATTACCTTACCACTGGTACAGCTGAATTAAATGGTTATTTTTTTCATTTCTTATTCCTTCGGCTAGTATGAATGGAGAAAATATCTAATGTTGCCCTTGCATTGAAAAGTTTGGAGACCCCTGCTTTAGGGCTATGTGTATTTATTTACCGTGCACACGCCCCGTGGCTGGAAGGAATTGTATATGATTGCGGTGGTCTCGCAACGTGCTAATTAAAATTTATAACAAAATGCCTGATAACGTGGAAATTACGTTTTACAATAATTTTTCTATTCGAACTGATGTTTTTGATTAAAAAAAACATGGCAAGTAAAAGTTTGTTTTTATTATCCCTTACATTGTTTTGGGATGTTTTTTTCAATTCGATTTTTTCGATTATGAAAATAGTTTAATCTTTTAAGCAGCACAGCTTAGAAAAATGAGTTTATTCACTCGATATTCTCACTCTTGTAATTCTTTGTGGTACGAATCCTGTCTTATAAGTCAACTGAAAAGAAAATTAAAAGAGATGCTAACACTGCTAAAGCTGAACATGATTTTAAACGATCAGATTTGAAGTTTTGCATATTTACTCAGAAATGAGGTTACAGAAAATCTTGCGCATTAACATCCAATTCTTGAGCTCACGAGTTTTCTTCTCTCATGAGCAATTGCTATGTTACGGCACGGAACGTACCTACATATGTGTGTAGGTTTGTACGTTACGCTAATTTGTCGATATTACTGCCACGAAAAAATGATTCAGGAACAAGTTTATAATCCAGAGGTAGACCGTGAGCTATTTACGAACACAACCAAGCTGTCAAATAAAGCAATTAAAATTGATTTGAAATCGATTGCACAAGCGAAATTTCTTTGTCAGACCGAAAAAAATTGAGGTACTGACGACAAATTTGAGAGACCCCGAAATACTGTCCAGTAGGGAAATTTCCATCTCAACAGGATTAAGGAAACCAAAATATGGATGAACGATTTTATAAACCAAGTATACAAGTTTACATTTACATTTCCTCTGAAAAACAAATGAATCGACAGACAAGTCAAATAAGAGAACGCGTATGTTTAGTATATCTACTAAGGTGAATACTTCAACCTAACACTTTAATGAAAGTGATTCCTTCAAGAATTGTTTAGGCAAAATCTCTATTTGTTCACGTAAAATGAACTGAAATACTCAAGAAAAATCAACACAACTTTCTTGCTCGACAGCAATGCCCTATTCCTACAATTTTTGCTCGAGCACATCCAAACGAGTTTCAAGGTCATCAGCAGTGAAGAACATGGTATCATCACAATTCTCGGTTGACTCATCGAGAGCCTTTAACAACACTTGCTCTATTTCTTCTGAAAGTGAAACATAAGAGGCATCCCTGAACTCTGCCATGTCTTCCAGCACCAAATATTTGGCCACATTGCCCAAGCCAGCTGTGACCACAACTAAGGGAGTCTGCGGAGACCTGTCCCCTGATTCTCCCGCATAGCAATAAGCACACATTTCACCCAAAATTCTCTTCGACAGGCGCGCTTTAACTCCTGAAGAATCTCCCTTCACCTTCACAGGCATAAAGATCTGAACGGCGAGAGGATGGACATCAGAAATATAAGTTGGAAGAAGTTTCAAAGAATTTCTTGACACCACCGCACGCTTGCCAACGTCAATGACTAGAACATTCAGCAGATTTTGACCGACGGCGTCGAGGACAACTACTCTATAGAAATTGGAAGTCGAGACTGCACTGGCCACGCAATCCTTAGGTAAGCAAGCACCGTACACATCGCGGAAAGCGATGTGTTCAGGGATGTCGAGGCTCGGCCACATCTCTTCGAGAGAAGAATTTACGAAAGATAAAACGTCAACATCGTGATTGGGTATCAGCCACAGAGAGAACGATAGCGAGTCATCCACGTGTGAAATTCGACCCACGGTAATTTTATTTTCCATCAAACTAGAGCAAGAAGATGCTTCTGCACAACGTAAAGAATTCTGTGTTAGACTAACTTTCTCAGTCAATGGCTTTAATTTCTCATCCACAAACACTTCACTTGTGCCAGTAAGCGTCGAGTCGTCGAGGTTCTCTTGAGAACTAATGCATGTTGAGTACTTCATTTCAACAAATTCATCTTCCTCTGAGATTGGCAACAACGAGGTACCTGATCTCCGCAAGCGAGACTTCAGTCCCATTTCAGATTTTGGGCCCAATGTTTTAAGAGTTTTGGAAGGACCAGCATTAGTGAAGGGGCAAACGCTCGCTGTAAAAACATCACGCCCTTCGAGCACAAACTTCACAATTAAGAACGATTTATTATTGCTGGTAACTTCAATATCAACGTTAGTATCTTTGAGTTGCGTCAGGAAATCCAACGCCGTACAATTGTCATGATTAGGACAGTGACTCAAGCCTTTTATAACCAAACGAACACAACGAGATGGCAGAAGCGAAAATGTTCGTGGCAAAGGGAAAATGCTACAAGCAGGGATCCAAAATGTTGCATTGGTGTCCAAGTCTCTCACAACAACATGCTTAGAAGAGGTTTCATTAGATGGCATGACAACTCCACGGAACCACTCGTTTTCTCCTTCCCTAGCTACACAGAACGTACCCGATGTAGGGCATGAAACAAAAGGAAATACGCAAGAAGAATTCATGTGAGTTTTCAAGTCGGTCAATAGTTTCCTCCAATCATCGTCATTTTCAAGAAGTTTCACTACGATCGAACAATCGCTGTCTACTTCCAGCACTCGAACAGTGATCAGAGTGTCCAACTTTATAACAGGCTCTTCAACCGTTACAGTAGAATCGTCCTGGTTGAGCGTAATATTGAAAGGAGACAGCAGTGTAGGAACATCGGCAGCATTCGTTGAAACATGTTCTGGAAGAATGGTTGAGACATTTCCAATCGCATCGTGGGAGAAAGAAGTAAGTTCCATTACAGAATCTTCAATGGAAACTCCACGTACCAGTGCTTTGCTCACAACAAACACACCTTCCTCAATTTGATCCTTGAATTCAAGATGAAGATCTCCTACTTCACAAGTTCTCAGGACATCGAGTTTACGTTCTAACAGACCGTCGTCTTCAAAAACACAACTCACAACTTGAGCTGGTAAACGAGCAAATTTTTCAGGAAATGGGAACATCTCAGCTCGACTCACCGTGACATACGAGCCATAATCGACGAAGAGCACAATGCACCCGCCCTCGGTCCATTTAATGAGACGGGCACGTCGCCACGTCAAATCAGTGAAGTTGTAAACTGCACAAACGCTTCCTTCGTCAGGTGGTGTCGCAAAGCATTCAGGTCGAGAACAAACCATGAAGGAATTCAGCTGGTCACGAAAACGAGCGGCATCACATGCATACTCGTCAAGTGTCACGCAGAACTGATCGCTTCTTATCACCGTGACACTGGCTGCTAGCATCACTTTGAACGGCACTCCCACGGGAGGTATGGTCACCGCCGTGCCAGTGAAGTGGGTCGTGTCTTTCGCTCCCTCAACCGAGCTGTCATCAACTATCACGTTGTTGCCACATTCGTAGCACGCCAGGCTTGGTATCAAGCTCTCACCTTCCACGAACAGGTCACTAACCATTAACTGCCCTCCGTGACCTTTCTTGAGGACGACGCTGACGTTTGCAGAAAGACTCAAATTTGTGATGACTTGAAGAACAGAAGTTTTATCGTGATCTTTGCAAGAATCTGCCACGTCAAACTCGACTTTTACAGCCTGCGCCGGTACATTCCAAAATTGCTCTGGCATCTCAAAAATGTCTGTATTGGCGACAACTTCGTAGTTACCGTAATCGAAAAACACAACTAACAGCTCATCCTGGGTCAGTTTAGCGAGGAGCTTGGCTCTATACCAGCCATTATCTGCCTTGTAGCGAGCGATACAGAACGAGTCCAGAACGAAGTGTTCCATCCGCATCATTTCGCCGCTGTGAGCAAACCTCTCCAGGCGCTCTGACATCTCATACCATGGCAACATATCATCACGAAACTGAATGTCCATGGAGAGATCCGAATTCATTTGAGCAATTATCACAGAATATATTTCACCCAGTTTGGGAATCTTCGGCATGAATGCTCTACTCTCACGCTGAGATTTCAAAGGATGATCAAGGGTCCATGTCTTGTCGTAAGATGAGTTTTCAATTTCAAGAATACTTCCGCAGCCAGAGTTGTCGAGTGATTTTTCTAAGTCACCACTTTTAGGCAAATGGCTCGAACAATCTACCAATTCTTCAGTGAGAATCTCCGCATTAAGTATTGGTGAAATTAAAGGAGAAGGAGGAATAACGCCTGCATCGAACGTACTACGCAACAGTTGGGAGCTTTTGGAAAAAAAGGAAGCATCACTCTCAGTTGACACATGCAACGCCTCACTGATGTTACCCACTAACTCTCGAGGAAGTGGATCATCGGCACGTAGCCAATCCTTACACACTTGTTTATCATGGCGAGCATCCGTCACTTGCTCAGCCATTTCCCCGGCAGTTGTCACGAGGAAACTTTGGATGTCTAAAGTCCTTTCACTTTGCATCTCGGAACTTACAGC
This sequence comes from Platorchestia sp. MABIK, assembly GCA_014220935.1. NCBI lineage: Eukaryota > Metazoa > Arthropoda > Malacostraca > Amphipoda > Talitridae > Platorchestia > Platorchestia sp. MABIK. Next base: position 549 of record JACJUY010009318.1, on the reverse strand, counting down.
TACACCTACATTATGACGCACAGACGCGTCAGGTAACACAGCCCGACCAAAGCAGTCATCCTGGTTTTCCGAGTTGAGGTTCTGCAAAAGACTCACACTGTCTTGAACGGAACTTTCATCATCCTCCCCAGAAATGAGCACAACATTACTCTCTTCATAATTTGAAATTTCAGGCATCGAATCAGAAGTTTTATTTTCTTTTTGCAAACGATGTGTTCCACAAGTGGATTGGAAGTCCGTAGAAAACACAGAATTAATATCTTGTCTCTGTGTGCGGGATGGTTTTAATTGCATACATTGACGCAGCGCGAGATCAAGGGCTTCAAAGCTAAAAACGGATCTATTTCCATAAATACCATCAATTTCATTTAGGCTGAATGACTGGTCAGGAGTAGGGTAGACTACACCAGAAGAAACGACGGCCACATCGGGGCAGGCGTCAGGGTCGACGGCCACATCGGGGCAGGCGTCAGGGTCGACGGCCACATCGGGGCAGGCGTCAGGGTCGACGGCCACATCGGGGCAGGCGTCAGGGTCGACGGCCACATC
>JACJUY010009317.1:22027-33712 GCA_014220935.1 Platorchestia sp. MABIK | reverse complement strand
AAAATGTAAATGATCTCATTAAAACACCATTACAAATTTGAAACCTTTACTGACGCTGTTGCAGAAAAATGGTGCAGTCTACCACGTACAAGCCTATTTATTAGCTTACCCGATGTACATGATTTTGAAAAAGCATTCCAATCGCTGGAGGAGTTCCAATCTAAATTAAGAACAGTGTGAATATCGTTCAAATTATAAAGTTATGTAGTTGCTCAGCTTCCTCCTAATTTAACGCTTACTCCAATGGCTCATGAAATCTTGTAAATGACATGGTGAAGAAACTTCATTTATTAATACATTTTTAAACTTCTTTTTTCATGAGCGTATGGACATGTTCGGCAGCACGTTCGACGGTCCTTCAAGCCCATTTGTGACGCAAACTTGTCCCATGATTCCTACAAGTTCAAAGCTTCCACAAAGTATTTAGAGAACTTCAATCACCACAAACGGATAAACTTAGCTTCTGCAGTGCAGTGAAGACCAATATTTTGACCGAGATCGAATACTCCTTACATAAATGTTGTTTTATCTCATGTTTATAAATTTTAGAATCATATTCTGTGGGCCACACATACATTTGCTGATTAAGTTGCGAAGCATAGCCTGCTCGACAAGGAATGTGCCAAGCCCTTCCACGAAACTGCGTTTGACAGTCATGAAATGTTCTAGATCACTGACCTATTCACAAGACTCAAAAGAAAATACTCTGATTTATCCAGTGGAAAACAAAATCTTAGTGCTTCATGATGCACTCTTCCAGTAGTTAGTGAAAAGTGGCGAACATACAATTATCCTACATCTGCCAAGTGCTATCAATCCATATTGCAGAACTTACCGTTGTTGTTTGAAGGAGACCCAGTGTTTCGGTCAGTTGTTTGGGATGCGGTGGTGGTGTTAATGATTTCATCTTCCTCATCTTCACCAGAAACATCATCGTCGAAGTATTTCGCTGCCAATAATTTGTTCCAGTCAAGCCTGGCTTCATCTGAGGGCAGAAACATCTTGTGCCTCCTGATTTATTGGCCGTCACAGAGCTGCTACTAAAAAGGTGATCACAAGCTGGTGGTGTCCGCCAGTAAAAATGATAACCCGTTACTCCATTAACTCGAATTTAATTTTTTCTAAACTTATAACTTATATCAAAATTAAACTTTACACACAATAAAAGCCAGTTAAGAAGTACTAGTACGTCAGAAAACAGGTCTCGGCTTTGACAAAACCGATCAACAATTTTAAATTTGCCCTCTACATGGTACAGCTAACTTCGTCCCGTGAGCATGAAAATCAGTAAAAAAACATTGGTATTTTTCAGTTCAAATATTAGTTCTGGAATCAAAAGCAATGTTTATGTGAATCAAACTGAAAAGGAAAAAACGTGTTTACTGCGTATTCAATTTCCAGTCGATGATATTATTTTTTTTTTAAACCTACCGCTACATGTTTTGACGTATACATCAAAAATATGGTATAAAGTGGAAGTGGAATAATAAATCAAATGAGAATTCAGAAAATGATGACTGAGATATTGTTTCATACGAGCAAATTAGCAAAAATATTATTTATTTCAATGATATATTATCATAAAATGGGGCATAGTTCTCACTTGACATTAGCAGAAAATTAAAACCTTTCTATCAGGGTTGCGGAGTCGGAGGAATAAATTTGCGACTCCGACTCCGACTCCACCTTTTTAGAATTTGTCGACTCCGACTCCGACTCCGACTCCACCTTTTCAGAATTTGTCGACTCCGACTCCGACTCCACCTTTCCAGAATTTTGCGACTCCAACACCGACTCCACCTAATCACAATTTTGTGACTCCAACTCCACCTATTCACAATTTATAAGTTGAATATTACTGTTTGCAGGCGTTTCAACCTGTACAAATGGTTATTATGATCTTTATTTACGAACGACTTTTGAATTGACTATAGAATATTAAAATTCAAGTTTTACTAAAATATATCTATACTAGTGAACATGATTCTTCAAAAATTACGGGATTCGATAGTTTCCTTCAAAAAAGTCACAAGATATAGATGACAAACAAATACATCCACCCTAATAGTACCCGCGATTAAAATATTCTTGTACTTGTGCAGTGGTGAAACTCGTATCACGGATACGGTCAATTAGAATCCTTATGAACGTCACAGACGTACACACCAACCAAGCAAGCAACAACTGTGCATTATATTTCAAATTATTTTATCAAAGAAGTTTTCAACAAATTTGCCATTCCTTTTTTCCACGATAGGCTGCATTTTCTCAACAATTGATATAATTTTCAAGCAAAATATTTTACTTATAAACAAAAGTGAGCAGATGTTAGATTTTTCACATCATTTGAATGGTATTTATGAGACCATACAATCAAGCTGATTCCCGTTGTAAAAACATGGGAGAAATTACACATAAAAACATGTATTTATTTGTGAATTGATGGAGACACCTAGCGTTTAATCTTATATATTTAGTTTTTTGTGCGGAGAAATTTCCCCCATAGGTTATAAAACTAAAAAAGGAATGAATTTTCACGAATAAAAAAATGCCCAAAACTAATTAGTTTTGAAATTATAAGGACTTAAAAAAACTTTGAAACTTAATGTATGATACTACGTTCGCGCCAATGTTAGCGCTACCTTTCCACTTCAAATTAATCCAAGTCAAGTTCATTTTAATCCAAGGTAAGTTCAAATTAATCTAAGTTAAGTTCAATTTAATCCAAATCAAATTCAAATTAATATTATTCTAAGTTAACACGATCACTCGTTAATTAGAGCGTTTTTTGCCTTACAAATGTTTCTAATGGATGTGATGAGCAAGACAATCGTTTTTCCTTTCAGCAAGGAATACATAAAACTTTCGTCGGTGTTACAATCTAAAGACAAGCTGTCGTACAATGTACTAAGTACCCAGCATCATGAGGCAGAGTGTGATTCATATCTTTGACCGGCATAAAAAATATCAGTCAAATATAAAATATAACCAGTTTACTTTGTATTGAACTAATCATTGAAGTTATTTAAAATTCTTCATTAATGGTAGTATGCATCCATTCAAATATTTGTGTTCAGAAGGTAATTCTATGATACACACAGCAGTATCGGGGATTTATTTGCTCTCATTCAGAGATTTACATACATGAAAGTTCATTTTAAAACATGTATGAAACCACATGCATGCGAATACATGAGGTTACTATTGAACGTTATGTAGATTTAATCTTTAAGAGAAATATACAAATGTGATTCACTGAGTACTTATGTACGATTGCGTTTGAATACAATTTATGGGAGCACATTACTACACTCATGCATTCCTGCATTAGCAATGAAAGTGTTGCCATCCCTTCAAATTAATAGGCCAATGCAAATATATCATCTATGTAGAAGAAGTAAATTGTGACTTCTTGTTACGAAAATCGTTGGGACGAGCGAAAAAAGGACTTTGTAGCTATAATTGGACGAAGGCATATTTAATACAATAAACGCTCAAATTCACGAGTGATTACGTCAATTCTTAACTCAACTTAGAACTGGTTTAATTTGAATTTGACTTGGATTAAATTGATCTTTACTTGGATGAAACTGACCTTGACTTAGATTTATTTGAAGTGAAAAAAGTAAAGTCTTGATGGGTGAAAAGGTGAAAAAGGTGAAGGTGAAGTCTTGAAGTTCCTACCCCACTATAACACGTTTTTTAATTTTTTTACAATGAGAACTGTAAGCATTTTAAGGTTGAGAAAAGTATATGCAGTTTCAAACTATTAAGCATTAAATAATGGTTGCACATTTTATTAATTTAATGAAATAGCTACTAAAGTTTATCATTGATGACTTAGTGTTAATATCCCAACGAACGTTTAAATTGCAAATTTTTCGTGATTGTAAAATGCTTGCAGGTCTTATCGTAAAAATAACATTTAAAATACTTTATTACGGTCGGAACTATCAAGACTAGCGTTAACATTGGCGAGCACGAGGTATCCTACTTTGAATTTTAAAGTTTGTTTAAGTCCTTATAACTCGAAAACTAAGGTCTTTTGGCATTTTATCATTCGTGGAAATCGATTTATTTTGGGTTTTAGGATCTATGATTGAAATTTGTCCACACAAAAAAACACCCTATATAGTGTTGATTATTCTTATCAAATGAAATGCCAAGTGTCTCCTGAAACAAATAAATGAATAAATAGATTTGGGAATTTCCTGTGCATAACTTCTATGTTATTACAATGTTCAATTCAGTACTGAACAAATAAAATTGGTTGGTCCGTCTTGGTTGGTTGGTCTGTCCCTTTCACGCTCTGAAAGGATGCTTATAATGATCGTATCTGTGATGTAAGTTTCACCAGTGCACAAGCACAAAGGTACTTTAATTGTGGCTACTATTATGATGGATTTATTTATTTGTCATCCACATCCGGAAGATTTCTTTAACGACAATATTGAATCACGTCATTTATGACAGGTCGTGTGCACCCTTATATTTATATATGTATATATATTACCTACAGGTGTCTTCTGAGCAGGCAGAGTAGGCAGTGCATTATCATAGATAAGCATCAACAGTTTTTTCTATTCCTAAGTATGCTCCGATTCAACGAAATTACAATAGTTGATTTAATTACTATGATCAAAATCCTCAAAATTACGCTAAATCATACATACATGTAGATAAGGTAGGCAAGATTTGCACACCGCCTTTTCTTCTCTGTACCTACACTACGCGAGGTAACAATGCAGAAAAGGTGACACATTATAGCTCAACGCTATTTTATATCTCTGCTAAAATAGGCCAAAGTTGTTCTGCTTTCTTCGTATGGGCCTGACGTTTTCGGAGCGTTTTGTTTACGAATAAAAGCCACTTTTAGCTTTTGTGAGGAATATGATACTGTCTTTTATTCTCGATTGACTTTTTACTATGCATTGGACACTTTTTTATTTTAATAAACGTCCACGGTCTTAACATTTTGTTTTTTTAGTGAAATTTGGTATGTTTTCAGAAATAAAACTTGTTCTTTCGCATAAATGCAACAATCATATCAGCAGAGATAGTGCATTGCTTTCAGTTACAATATGTGTGTGACTAAGTGAAGTATTTGCTAGTGTTGTGATATTATTTTCATTGCAGCTCTTTGTCATTTTTTTTTTCAAGTGTCCCAATACCGATTTTGATTACCTTACAACATTTCCAAAACTTTCTTAAGAAAAAGTTATTAATTATATAACGCTGAGAAACAGACACTATTTCAGTTTTTAAAATAGTGAAAACATAATTATAAAAATCTCCATCTCAGCGCACGCTTACTTAGAAGCTGAGGAGTGATCAGAAGGTAAAAATTAAACATGAAAATGAAATGGTAAAATACAATATAACTCTTGAAGATCCAAACCAAATTCAAGAAATAACTTTAGAAATGTACAGAAATTTTTATTTTTAATACATGTTAATTTGACCTAAAGACAAGGAAGTAAATAAAAAACAAAGAAATCAATGCACTTAGGTACTACATATAGCTGAAAAAACAACAATATTACAGTTATTAACATCAAAATAATATAGTTTAATTTTCCTAATCAATAGCGATTTCGGAACCTGAAAACTAGAACTCTTTATGTATCAACCATAGCTTCAGGTTTTGGCAAAAACTAGTCATTATCAACATATCACAACCTAAAGACTAGAAGTATTTATGATCTCGACATAACTTTCGGTTACTGCGAAAACTTGTCATTATCAATCAATACACCAAAGCATAACCAAAAGAAAGGCTAGAAAAAATCGTTATAAGGAACCATTGGTATAGAATGTAGACATAGTAAGAGCGTACAGAGTTACCATTCTTTATGTGAGTACAATGTATTACATCAGCTGAGCTGTTCTGGCAGTAACTTGCAACACATTAACTACTAGTTTACATTAACGATAATTAGTTTACATTAACCCACAATGACTAGATATCAATGACCATTGACCGTATTAGGTGATAGGTATAAATACGCTGTTTCGAACCTCGAACAAAATAATCAATAAAAACGTTGTGTATTTTTGTAGCTTTTCAGTAAAGTATTTAAACTCTGATTTGTTTACTTTCGGTTTTAAACAATTATGAATGATTTTTGCTAAAATTAGGATCGAAGACACCAAAAAACAGCGACTCCAACCTCGACTCCACCACATCCGAATGAACGACTCCGACTCCGACTCCACCACATTCGGAAAAGCGACTCCGACTCCGACTCCACACACATTCAGAAAAGCGACTCCGACTCCGACTCCACCCTAAAACATGCGACTCCGGCGACTCCGACTCCCGACTCCGACTCCGCAACCCTGACTTTCTATACAAAACAGGAGAACAGCGAAGCTCTGGCATGAGAAGGAGCGTGATCTGTTAGTAGGGAGGCTGAAGGATGGGAGCACACTGAGGTGAGGGAAGGCATTTGCTGGGATAATTGAGGGGCTAAACGTGGGAATGCCTTATGATTACTAAGTGCAGAATTTGTGAGCATGATTGGAGCCCGAAATATGAATAACGTAGATGAAATTTCAAATTTAGAGGAGCATTAACACTAAGGGATTTGGGCTATGCAGTGACTCGTACAAGTTACAGGTTCACGAGGAGGAATGTCGAGGGTATCTCGAGGGCTGATTATTTCGCGGGAATTGGCATCGGACATTCGAGAACGACCGAGAACGAGGGAGCAGCCTACATGGGGTGGGGCTCGACAACAGAGATCGTTTTCAAAGTGTAAATCGTGCAAGACGCACGGCTCTACGTTGGCGTGTAGTCTACGTGCTAAAAGGCGTCATTCATTGCTAATTAAAGGTGGCTTTAGACGGAGGGATTCTTCCCCAGGGTGACGCCCCCACCCTACCCCTCTCACCCGCTTAAGCTTCCCCACTTGCATTTACACGGAGGGTGAGATGCCCACAGCAGTATCAATGACTGGTGAGGATGGCGAAATGTAATTCAAGGTACGTGGAGAAAAAGAGGACGCTATTTTTAACCTGCATGCCATTCCATGTAGACCGACACAAGAAGCCCAACGTATTACTGAACTACTGAAGAATTCAAGAATTACTTCTTGAATAATTAGGACTTCTTCGCAATTACGTCAAGTGCCTTGGCAGAAACGAATGTGTCAATTAGATTAATAAGGTAGGGAGGAGAATCAATAAAACTTCGTGCAGACCCGGCCTCTTATATAACTATAATAGCCAAATTTAGAAGTAATAAAATATAGCGTGCCCAGCAGATGTATATATATATATATATATGGAGAGAGAGAGACAAAAATGAAACGAAATATTGAAGATAGAGCGAGATTACAGGAAACAGAAATAAGTTACACAAATTATCTCTGTCTATGTCTAATCATGAGCCATCCTGTGTTAATAATAGCATAACAGCAAGCAATTTGCGTTACGATTCCTAACAGGTACATAATTTTGAATTAAATGGAAAATCATTTGAGCAACTTATTTCAAAATCAGCAACCCAGAAGCGATAGTACTTGATAAAGAAATTACATTTACACGCACAATAAATGCAATTAGACTGACGCTTTGCTTTCAGTAAATCTATCAATGTGAAAACTTGAGCCCTTAGCCACTTTTCTAGATCAAGAGAGACTTCTTGGATTGGGATTACGCATGAGAACATGACGACAGAGCAGCTAAGAGATACATCATACCCTCAAGACTGCCTATGGCGCTCTGTCTTTCTCTCGCTCCTGAGTTTTTCTAGCATGAAGGGTGGCAGCTACGACACGCATGGGGAACTGGTGGGAGGCACTAGATCGGGGGTCTAGGGTTTTTTGAAGAGGCGGGGAGGGAGAGAGGGCGTGGCCCCGGGGAAGGAACCCTTCGTCTAAACTCAGCTTAAATAAGCAATTTTCGTGGAAGGTAAGCCGTGTTAGATGTATTCCAAAGAATTTCTGAATTTCTTATATCTTGTATCCAAAAATTGATACGCCATTTTAAGGAGAAGAGCCACTGCTCAAAACCATCTCAACTGTGAAGCGTCAGTCTTTAATTATAAAACCTTCATGGTTTTCTGATTTTTTTTTCAATTACTCATTAATTTATGGCTATTCAAATTTTACGTTTTACGATGAACAATTTTAGGGGGTCAATTAATCAGTAACAATGAGAATAAACAATGAAAAGTATTCATTAAATGCCAAATGTAAATGCTAGTGTCATCACCATCAACATGCAATACGGAACAAAATACTTACACTGGATTCCTAAGACGATTTGTAATTGAAATAGAAAAACACGAGTCTTTAAAATGGGCCCCTCGATGGTCCCCCACTCTACCATCGAATTGGGACCATCTAAGAGTTTTTTTCTAATCAACAATTCTCCAGGGTGTAATATAAACCGTCCAAAGCCGGTACATCGATCGGCCCATCTTGCAATTTATCCTTGCTCGTTCACCTGCAAAACCCAAACAGCCCTATATATACGCACTTCAAAATGCAATGAAAACATGGAAAACGAGATTAATACCTATTACGGAAGGTTCGCTGCACCTGTATGCGGTAAAGCTACGCAACAAGAATATTTCCTTCGCCAGCAGCAATGCGAGCTAGAGAAGATACTGCAAAAATTAATTTGAGTGTAGAGTTTTAAGTGTGATATGCATGTATTTTCAATGAGAATTGGCAGCGAAATCTCAAGTGTAATTAATGTTAGATAATTAATTTTATTAAGTCACCAAAAGTGAAGGTCAGTTTGGGAGGTCACGCAAGAAAATATTCTGAAAAGTTTGTGCTTAATCATTTTAATTTATTTCTTAAAGTTGAGTCGTAATCCGTTCTTTTTTCAGCATTTTTTACTTCTTTTTGCGGCTCTACTCTTGTGTACTGTTTCTTTTGTGTTCATCTTTGACATTTATTGGTTCAGGCATACTGCGCATTGATTAAACATTCATATTTTGTTCGTGCTTGTCCATGTTTTTTTAGGCCCATATGGCTGGTAACAAATTGTCCTATTGCGGTCATATGTGAATTACATATTTTTTAATCGCAATTTGTACGCAATTACGACGACATGAGATAACTCCCGCGCTCACTTTAGAAAAAATAATTGAACGTTTTAGTTTGTCATTATTTCCTCCTGTTGATCAAACTTATGCACACTAGGACTTTCACTCAATCTCTGACCTCCCTATTTCTGGAAATCTTCCTTCGCCAATTTTTCCAATTCCGTCTTATTCCTTTGTCTAAAGCTTCAATCGACACCTTGTGTTTCTCATGCTGTAAGGGGGAGCATTTAGTCCCGTGACTCGTACTCACGCCAAAAATCTATGTGAATAATCACTTCATCAAACTAAAAACTCGAATGACCCTCAATTTTATGTACGGACTAAAAATGTACGGACTAAAAATTCAACTTTTATAAGAATTAGTCATATTTAAAGCTTATGATGAACTAATTGCTAAAGAAATATGATGACAAAATTATTCGCACAATATGAAAAATTGCATGTAATAGCAATTGCCATCATCCACCGCATGGTCTTTCAATTACCTAATTTCCAGCAATCTGTTCACGTGGGTTTGGAGCTGTTCAAGCAAATTTTTGCTGCGATATCTTTCTTCCCTTCTATGGTCACACACATGTACATATAGTTCTGCTGTCGCACAAATTCCCGCTAATTTATTGTTTACTCCTAACCGCTAATGATATGCTCGAAATGAATTCGCAAATGAAACCTCAATCATAGAAAAGTGAAATTTTTCGCGTCCCAAGAGGTTCATAATTGAACGGGATTTGGCAGCGCGTTCAACGCCTATGAATTGAAGGTCATGTTGCCACAAACTCACGCCAGTTTATTGTCCGCGCTGAGCTCATTTGTCTTTCTCATCGTGCATTGACGTGAATGACCAAGCATAACAATTTTTGCCACACGCTATGTTTTAGAATACATTTCTATTTGAGAATATTCAAGGACACCTTACAAAATAAGGGAAATGTGTAAATACTCTCTACTTTTTTATATCTCGTCTCTACATGTCTTCGTATCTATCTATCTATCTATATTATTTTATATTTATCAAATCCATTTTCTACCATAAATACTCAACTTATCTTCGCATGTAAAACGACTTTCCCAACAGCTCGAATAGAAGTGTTTGTTAACGTTTCGCTCAATTATGTTGTTTTATTTCTTCTGCACAACCCAGGTAGCAAGAAATTATTAGGCCAATATTGGGTTGATAATTTATCTATTTATTGACCTGAAATTGGACCTGATATTGGACCTGATAATTTATTGACCTGATATTGGAATCTTGGATTACAATAATAGGCTAATAACAAGACAATATCGAAAAAAGATATACCTATTTCTGATATCGACTTGTTATTGGGACAATGTAGTAGATAGTTTTATTTCTAATATTAAACTAACAGTGTATATATCTATGTTTGATATTCATAAAAGTGTAAACTATCTCATAATAATTAAAATTCTTGCAATTTAATAAAATTTGTTAAAACATAAATTATTATTGCCCAAACATTGGGTTGATATCGTACGCCAATAATACGGAGTAATATGTATAAAATGTACCAATTAAGTTAATGAATAGTTATTTCAGTCATTAATAAGTGCAGATATATTTGACAGATAACAAGCAATGTGAATACGTTACAATAATATGTATATTCAGATTGCTTTTTTCACAGATTCACAGTTCTTGTTTTTTCAGTCGTCCAATGTGTTTCGAAGGTGTAGTTTTTTCAAAAAAATATGCTAAAATCGTTTGTCAAATGTTACTATAGCGATAAATGTCTATATATTGAACAATTACGCATACTTGACGGGATCAAACTGCATGTACAGGTGGCCCGACCACCTTGTATTTTTCTAAGGAACACCTTGTAGTGCCTTACCTTAGTTACCCCTCAAACCTCAATTCTAGTCTTTTAATGCTTAGTAATTGTGATATAGGTCAATGTAAATTTTACCTACTAAAAGTTCGAACTTCTCTGCGTATCACCGATACGTAATGAGGGGGGAAGTATATGTAAGGCTGACGCTTCAGGCCGCAAAACGGAACTTAATGGCTGAAGCAGGAACACCTGGTCTTATAACCTCGATATCAAGTGTTTGTGACACAATAATTTGCTGATATTCGGTTAGTGAAAATATCATCATCGGGACAATTTTGTTTTACCAATATCAACCTTATGTCAGGTATTAAGTAGTAAGCCAATGTTATTGTAGGGAACACCTCATTATCAAGTCAATATTGACACAATAATTAGTTGATATTGGGTTGATGATAATATTGTTATTGGGCCAATATATTTTTCCAATATCAACCGAATTTTCCAAAATAAGGTATTTACCCAATGTTCATTTTGAATATCCAGTCAATATTGAGACAGTATATTGGCTCAATATTAGGTCAATCAATTTTGCTACCTGGGAAGTTTAAGTTGGTTTTATGCTTTTTCTGCGTTAAAATAAGCAAATGAAAATTAAATGAGCAAATGATAAGTGAAATAAGCACCAAAACTTGAGAAACGTGGGAAAAATTGAATACGGAGAGATAACGAACTTTTCCGCCGCTAACTGTTGGTCCAGGAAAGAAAGAAAGAAAGAAAAACAGTTTATTTCCAATAGAGCTGGTACAAAAGTACCATCATTGGTTTTTAAAA